>OY720450.1:14816548-14904048 GCA_963082715.1 Harpalus rubripes
ATACACACATACACACATACACACATACACACATACACACATACACACATACACACATACACACATACACACATACACACATACACACATACACACATACACACATATACACATATACACATACACACATACACACATACACACATACACACATACACACATACACACATACACACATACACACATACACACATACACACATATACACATATACACATACACACATACACACATACACACATACACACATACACACATACACACATACACACATACACACATACACACATACACACATACACACATACACACATACACACATACACACATACACACATACACACATACACACATACACACATACACACATACACACATACACACATACACACATACACACATACACACATACACACATACACACATACACACATACACACATACACACATACACACATACACACATACACACATACACACATACACACATACACACATACACACATACACACATACACACATACACACATACACACATACACACATACACACATACACACATACACACATACACACATACACACATACACACATACACACATACACACATACACACATACACACATACACACATACACACATACACACATACACACATACACACATACACACATACACACATACACACATACACACATACACACATACACACATACACACATACACACATACACACATACACACATACACACATACACACATACACACATACACACATACACACATACACACATACACACATACACACATACACACATACACACATACACACATACACACATACACACATACACACATACACACATACACACATACACACATACACACATACACACATACACACATACACACATACACACATACACACATACACACATACACACATACACACATACACACATACACACATACACACATACACACATACACACATACACACATACACACATACACACATACACACATACACACATACACACATACACACATACACACGTACACACGAACACACGAACACACGTACACACGTACACACATACACACATATACACAACACACAGACACACCTACACACATACACACATACCCACATACCCATATACCCACATACACACATACACACACATACACACATACACACACATACACACACATACACACACATACACACTCATACACACATACACACATACACACACATACACACAGACATCATCGGGAAAATGTTAAAATTGGATTCTAGGGACCATAAAATGTGGTCATTTACCAAAATCTCGATATGCGATTTTTAGCACGATCCCTATACCTCCCTTACCAAGGGCAGCGGGAGGTAAAAAAAACTAGGTATGTAAAATTTTGAACTCTACTTCTACGACACGCCCGGAAGGTAAAAGGACATCTGTACGAAATTTGGCGTCGATATGTAAGACGATATAGATTTGTATAGACGTCAAACTTTCTCTTTTATACACCTAGTCTTTTTATGAAAGCACTTATTTTAAAGAAAAATGTAATATTCATTATGCCTATGTAATATAAACGCAAAACTCTATTATTTTTAAATTTATTTCCACCCCTATACTTATTCAAACTCCAATTATCCTAATATCCTTACAACAATAATACAATCAATTTCGTCATCTTCATCCATACATCACCCCAGGAATCACTTTCGAAGAGCTAGTCAATTTAACTGAAACTCAGTCCTTCCTTAAATATTACCACTAAAAGTTATTTATATTCTCGCGAGATGGGGGCGGTTGCAGTGCAGTCGCACCGCGAGAAAAACGGCATAAAAACTAAACGAGCCATTAAGCAGTGCAAACAAGAGCCGAGTGGCAGCGTGCATGAAATGGCGGATACCTAATCATAAACTTGAGGACGTGGGACACAATATTCCTAGGCTCTTATATAGGGAGGGTAGGCATCAATATTCCTAACCTGCAAGTGATGGGAGATGTAGAAAAATTTTTGCTAATGTGATGCATTTTTTGAAGTGATGTAGGGAGATAATATGACAATTAAAGAATTGCAAAAATGTTTCTGTCTAACATCTAAGTATATATTCTGTCAAAACTCAATAGGGATATCCTAGATTTTACTTTTAATTTGTTTAGGACTTCTTTGTCATTCACACACAGTTCTGTTTCACGACGAACAATTAGTATTTCCGTATTTTCAAAGAAAAACAATTATTATTTCTTTGTGTATTATTAATTTAAAAAATTTAAAATGTGGTCTAATTTTTTTTATCAAGATTAACACACTAATGAAATATTCTTGGTGATTTGAATTGTAAGTATGCTTTCTTTTTGTGTACAGCGTGATTCATTGGTCTGTTCTTTTCTTAATACTTTTATTTTAAGTAATAGAGTAAAGGTGCATTCACAAATGAAAATTAGGTTTAGATTTATGGTTTATACTTTAGATTTAAAGACTTTGGCCGCTTATTATGTAATGACTCCATTCGCACTTCAGAATTTAGTGTCTCTAAATCCAAATCTAAACATTGCAAGGTCCAAACTTTAGGTTTATGATTTAGTTTGACGTCACAAACTTCATCAATGACAACAAGTCTGAAACAATATAGATATACATATACATCCATCTTTATTTAGTATTCATTTGGTGGATTCGATTTTTTAAACAAATGCGAGAAGAACAAGGAGACTGTCAAAACTTAATTGCTAAAATTTAACCAATAATGCCAAGCAAATGATAGTTTCACGGCGCACGGGTATCTGTTACTACTGGTACTGCTCTACCGATATTTTAATCTTGTTTTTGAAGCATTTACGCAGATGTCTGTACATATCAAAACTAAATTACAGTTAATTTAAACTACATTTATGAATTATCTTTCATGGAAAAAATTAGTATCAATTTATCGGCAATGTCAAATTATGTTTCCTATATTACTGACATTTGGAAAAGTCAGCGGCGTTATATGTATTTGAATTTTTTGACATACAGTTTGGTATCACCTTTATAATTAAACTGTTATTTATTTAAATCATTACGTTAGAATGGTTGTTTATGGAAAAATATGACGAGTTTATTTTGGAACTATATATTCTTACTACGAGGAATGATGAAAATGACTGGAAATATGTACGCCAATGCAATCTGTCAATCATATTTCACTATCACAACGATGCGGCAAACAAAAAATCAAAACGAGGCGGAACCTTCAATCATTCTGGATCACTCTGTAAATGGTATGGTATGACTAGCGAATGAAAGTTGACGTTTAAATTATTTTATAGATGTGGTTTTTTTTTGAAACCCTAGAGTAGAATAGAATTCTACTAAATATTCAGGTATGAAATTTTTGAATGAACCCATTTAAATACTGACAGATAAATGTCACTGTCAAAGAACTAATCATTTCAAATTAATAATAACGTTTTAAAAAGAAAGAAGTAAATAGAACAATGCGAAAGGAAATCAATACAGTTACCAGCATAAGTAAATAAGTAGGTATGTATTTAGATTAATCCTCCTCAGGCCAAGCTACCGTTTGTTACGTAGACGGCCAGGTGGGGTGCGTTTGAACCCCAAAAGCAACAACCATAATAACGCATAAATTGTTCAATTTATAAAATATTGTGTAATTTGGGACATATTACAACCGAAATTAGGAAAAAAAATATTTATTGAAAATTTATGCAAGTTTTATTAATGACTTTTGTATCTCTGATAAACTAAGGATAGGATAGAATGCTCCGTGCAGACAAAATTTTTGCACTTAAAGCACTGCTGTCTTGATTTTCGATCTTTTAGCGGTTGCATAGGTAACAACGGCCTTGAATTTTTCTGCAGGAGCTTCTGGTGTACCTTTTGCTGGTCGTGCCAACGCACCCACTCGTAACAAAAAATATTTTCTCCAATATAAAAAATGACGAAAAATGTTTAAATAGCAAGTTTATGAAGCTACTAAAATGTTCAAGCTGCAAAAGTTTTTTTAAAAGTAATTTCTGTGGAAAATTCAGAGTATGGGGTGCAGGTGCACCCCGCTTGGCCTGAGGAAGATTAATAAAAATTCTAATTCTCATTTTTAGGTTAGTGAATATTCTATCCTGGTATTTAAAATTTAATCTTCATTTTATTATTAAAAAAGATAATTACTTGGATTAGATTAGACTATATTTTAAGAAATAAACTGCCAAAATTCGCTAATCCAAAAATAAGGAGTAGTTGTGACTCGGGCTGTAAATGGCGGGAGGTATAGTGTGGGCCACACCAGATTTTTAGTAAATATTTCGTATATTTATGTTTATATACCGGATGTAACATGAAAAGCGGGCCATAGGTCTTTAACATGGGAAAATAGTTTTTCCTTGCGCAAAAGTCGCCCATAAATTTTGGACAATAATACTAAAAATACGGAGTGATATTATTTAAGTGTCTATATTTTAGTAGTGTAGTAGCGTAAGCGTATTTATTCATGTTTATGTGTGATCATAATTCCACTGGGAAATGATCATGGAACCCCATTGAAACTACTAGTTTACGATATGTAGGGTTGTTCGTTAGTCATAATCATAAGTACGAATATTTTATAGTAATATTTATTACCAGGAAGTAGATATGAACAACACTAAATAATAATTGAAATCTATCATAATAAATTATTTATTAATATTTTATGTATATTGATTTATATTAAAAGAGTTATGTATAATAAATCTAAATTATTTATTGGTTTGGGCGGTCAGAAATCGGAATGTCGGATTGGAAATGATTTTTACATTTTATAACTACAATTAACAGAATAAATACCGTCATGACTTTAGAGGTTCGGAATACAGTATGAGGCATAAATCCTTTGTAGTTTTATAACATGCATCATCAAATTCAATTAAAATTGTTACTGAAATATCATGGCCAATTGTTGTAGGTATATATTTTTTCTGGTTTTGATACTGTTAAATTCGGATTTATAGGTACTCTTCCTATTTTAAAACTGTATATACTGGCCGCTTTCGTTCGGACTGTGATTCGTGATAAAATTGAACACAGTGAACATGATCAAGAAGAATTATGTTTCTTCGTTCAATATTCGTTATTCCCACTCTTTCATTTTGTGATCACAACACACCCCCTTCAGAATCAGTCATTTCTTATGATTACTGTTGTTCAAATCACAAAAGATTGAAAAATGGCGGAACAAACAGTTATAAAAAGATTGTTTATATATCAGATGAATTATGAGAAGTACCAATACCAATGATTCGTTTTGTAATGTATAGTATTTCTATTCAATCGAAAGTGACATTTAAATTATTTTTCCGAATATAATTATTTAAACAAAGTCTTATGTTCCTCAAATTCATGTCTACATCCTAATCAGAACTACTAGAACTTGAGTCAACATTCACCACTATTGGTTTCGAATTTTCTATTTAAATTTAATAACGAACACAATAATTTTTGTTATTCGGGAACAGCAAATTTATACAACTAGATTGGATCTTCTGATTACTGCAAAATTAGGTTTGTTCCAACAGAAAGTTCAGAGGAGTTCAGAACGTGATTCAGAATTGCTTAGAATCAATGCGAGAATTTCTTCTAGTTCTAGAATCGACTTGACTAGTGTTGGAACGATTTAGAACCGGTTGGAAATTTTGTTTATCGTAACCCATAAAATCTGATCTAATTTATGTTGTTTCAAATTATACACGAGTTTTAAATACCAAATTTGATAAGTTTTGGATCATGTTTTAATATATATTTTTTAAGAAAATCTGTTTATTGCAGTCTGTAAAGTACTACTTCCGGGTTATCAATCTTAGAAAAAAATCTAATATGTCGTTCTCATTAATATAAAAGTCTTAAAAACAAAATTTGAAGAGTTCTGCATTGTATCAATATATTTTTCACGAAAATGTTCGGAGCTTCAAATAAAGTATCACTTCCGGTTTCTCAATTTTAGCCAAAATCTAATATGTTGCTCCCCTTCATATAAAAGTTTTAAATACCAAATTTGACAAGTTTTGAAATATATCATAATATTTTTTTTACGAAAATCTGTTCAGAGCTTCAAGTAACGTATCACTTCCGGTTTATTAATTTTAGAAAAAAATTAATGTCCTTATTAATATAAAAGTTTTAAATGCCAAATTTGAAAAATTTTGGTATATAACAAAATATTTTCACGAAAATCTGTTCAGAGCTTCAAGTAAAATATTATTTCGGGTTTATCAATTTTAGAAAAAATCTAATATGTCATTCTTATTAATTTAAAAGTCTTAAATACCAAATTTGAAAAGTTTTGAAATATATCATAATATATTTTTCACGAAAATCTGTTAAGAGCTTTAAGTAAACTATCATTTCCGGTTTATTAATTTTAGCCAAAATCTAATATGTTATATCACTTGATCTTAAATACTAGAATTGAGAAGTTTTGGATTATATTTTAATACAATTTTTTAATAAAAACTGCTATGGACTTTGAGTAAAGTATCACTCTCGGTCGTCCAATGTTACCCAAAATCTAACTAACTCTTTATATGAATGTAGAAAGCTTAAATACGGAAAATAGAAATTTTCGGAAGTTTGTTGTAAGAGTTATCGTGGACGAAAAAATCATCACACACACACAGACATCATCGTAAAAATAGTAAAAACGTGTTGTGGGGATCCTAATTCGTGCTTATTTACTGAAAACTCACCATCGAATTACGGTATGACGGGAGTTAATAAAAAATATATGTTAGAAAACATTGTGCCTTTTACATTTAAACTGTAGGTAATTGTCCATCAGCATCCCTTTCGCTTGAAAATTCCGACAAATCAGAAAAATCGCAGTCTTCTTCCATTATTTTTTAAATTTAATTTGTTAATGTCGAATTTATATTTTCTGGTCTCAATTTATTGTCGATAAGAAAGTGTGCTTATGCACCACGTTCGCAAATTCTTTCTAGATATAATACGTAGAAACGTTAAAGACAATACACATGATTGCAACAATTATTAAGCAGTACGCAGGATGGAATTGACGAGAAATAATGTGCAAGTTACATTCAAATATTCCACTACAACAAACCCAAGAAAATCTCAACTATCTTAATAAGTATTTATGTACCCAGGTATGTGGTCTAATACAAGTGTATTATTAATTCAACAAATCTCTTTCTGGTTCCGCTGTAACGAGTTCCGTGTCGTTCCCTTAGCGATCGATATTGTCTTTTCTTTCTGAATTCGTGTTCTTCTGCTTAATATTCAATTACATGGAATTGAAGTTAAATCCGATAAAGATGTACGGTAATCCAAGGATGTCTGAAATAATTATAAATCTTCCTGCATAATTAAGAACGTGACTGGAAGGAACGCAACGTTAAGCCAGATTAGAGTAGACATTCATAAAATATTGACCAGATTTCATTTCGCCTTGAGAGGTAAATTTACTACCATCGGTAAAATTTACTACCATAGTTCGATGGCACATTTACAAAATTATCCTACGAGGCGTAGCCGAGTTGGATAACACGTCTAGTGCTTAAAAAACGATTTCGCAATGTATTCCATACAAGATTTTTTATACTAGCGTTTTAAAACAGATTATTTATATTTATTCTCAAATGTCAACATTTTGAATTTTTCAAAATTTAAAAGTAGGCATGCATCAGTTTCATCTTTTTGTTGCTATGGGATTCAATATGTTGTTTAACAAGTTGTTTAATAAACATTGATGTCAACGTGCTCGGTGTATAATTTTCCTTGAGAATTTTTGGTAATAAATTTACTTAAAATGAGTGACTCAGAGATTGACTCTGATATTTAAAATGGTGCAGAGGCTGCATTGGCTACACTGGTTCCAGGAAAATTCAAAAAAATTGTATGAAGAAACTTACGAAAAATTTGACAGTCGATGTGCGGAGAAAAACGTTGGGCACATTACAGAAAAGGTAGTTTTAGCATATTTTTCGAAATTATCATCCATTTATAAGTCATCCAATTTATTAAGTAATTACTCTATGCTCCGAACTATGATATACGTTAATAAGAATGTGGATATAAGTAAATTTACCAATCTTATTGCATTCTTAAAAAGAAAAGCTAGTGGATATAAGCCTAAAAAATCAAAAATATTCACTAAGCAAGGGATAGTTCGTTTCATGAAGGAAGCTGATGACAAGGATTATTTATTGGCAAAGGTTGTGTTAATTGTTAGAATCTATGGGGCATGTCGCCGGGAGGAACTTACGTTTTTACGTGTAGGAGATATTGAAGATTCTACTTCTTTCATAAAAATTAATATTCCAAATACTAAAACGAATATTTCACGATTTTTTATGATAACTGAAGGGTTTATCGATGGAATCAACTGTTTAGCAATGTTTCGCAAGTACGCACAACTTCGACCTACTCATACTGAACATCAACGGTTTTACCTATAGAAATTTAAAGTGTTGCACGCTTCCTGTAGGTATAAATACCATAGGTGGTAAGCCTAAAAAAATTGCAGAGTTCCTCGGCCTCCCAAATGCTAAAGAATATACCGGGCATTGCTTTCGGCGGTGTTCTGCAACATTTTTGGCTGATTCGGGAGCAGACATTACAGTGCTCAAGCGACATGGAGGATGGCGTTCAAGTTCTGTTGCTGAAGGCTACGTTGAAAATTCTTTGGAAAATAAGAAAGAAATTTCACGAAGAATTTTGGGAGAAAAAGAAACAGCAATTAAAAAAATAAAAATTGTCGACAAAAAATCAGAATCCAGCAGCACATCTACTTCAGTACCCACATTGAAGTTAACCAAGAAGAAGTATTAAGAACGACATCAAATGTTCAATTTAGTAATTTAAGTAATTGCGTTGTAAATATTTATCATAAATAAACAGTTATAATAGGTATTTAGTACTTTTACTTTTACTCATTAAACTGTCATTTTTAAGCACTAGTGCTTAAAAGTACTTCATTTAACAACGGAAATGACAATCGAAAAGTTGTTATAATACGCTAGTATAAAAAAAACATTTTTTAACCTCCTGAACGTACACCGTGGGAAGTTTTATCTCATGTGATTTTAAAATTAATATCGGCCTAGTGATGAAGTTTCGCATAACGTATTTCTTGTGGTATTCGGCGGATTTCTTTGCGGATTGCCTCCATTAGTGCTTGCAGGTTCCTCGGCTTTGAGAAAGTAGTACAGTGATAAATCTGGCGAGTTGCACGTGGCAAGAAATATTGCCTCTCAGACAAATCAAGCGCCCGGGAAATATTTTCTCGAAACCTGCATTGATGCCCGCGCTGTGTACGCCTAATTTTTATCCTGCTGAACCCAGGCATTCTCCAGGCCAAGTTCTTCAAGAACTGGGACAAAAAAAATTGGAGCACGCTCATATTCCTTCAGAATTGATGGTAACTGCCTGTTTTTCTTGCGCTGTTCGGGTGTTCGAGAAGTCCATGGTTGTCCACGTTCTTTTCTGACAACATATCCTGTTTCCTTAAAGTTTTTTTTACCAACAACTCAAAACTGCTTGGCGAGGAGGTATTTAGAATCGAGAACTAAACGCGCGCTGGACTGTGGCTACAAACCCGTTTTCGAGGATATAGCCGTCCACGGCTATTTGCTCATTCGTCCTTGTTATGTTGCGATTGAATTTTTTGTATCAGAAATTCCTATCCACCTGCTCCATACGACCTCTACTCGCCTCACAATGCCATAATTAAATTAAGGAGGTTTCCGTGCAACACCCTGTTTAATATATTTAGGTTTGTTCCAACAAGTTCAGAACTGTTTAGTGCAGTGTTCCAAGAGTGAGTGAATCGTGTTCCCAACTGATTCTGTTTAATGTGCTATCTAATCTGACTTATTTTGTTTTTGTTATTAATAATATTTACCTGATTTTTAAACTTTACTCAAATAAATAAACGTTATACTCGTATTATTATTGTTGGAAATTTCTCGACTGTGGTATAAATTAGGTGATAATCATTACTCGAAATCTTAATCAAACAGCATTTATTCTTTTACACAACTGACTTGACTTTTCAGTACAATCTTGCATCTTCTTCTCGGTAAGTAAGGTCTTACAAAATATTACATTACATTGCTTGCATTGTTTTCTGTTGACGAATCGTGTCGAAACGTCGGTTGGTAAGAGAATAAATGCTCTTTGACTGACATTTCGAGGAATTGGTATTAAAATGAGAAGAGTGACTGGATTTCAGCCACTTTATTTATTCAGTATCAATTATTATTTTTTCCGATTAAAAATATCTGATGTGACCAGCACATAACATCTTGCCAGATATTTTTTCCTTTTTCTTTATATTCGTCATTTTTTCCCAAATTCCTTTTATATTCTTTTTTGCGTATATTCTTTTGCGTATATTCTTTTGCGTTGTTGACTTTTTTTTATTTTCATAATAATGTACAAATATTTTTTTGACAGTGGCATGCAAATATTTTTGACAGTGACATTTTTGTGTCAATTACAAAGGTTTGAATTTCTTGCCTTGAAGTAGTTTGATCTGAGAATTTTTACATCAAATTATTTTATATGCATTTCTTTATCTTTAAATCTATAGAAGATATAATAATGAATTTATATTTATCGAATAAAGAATGTAAAGTTCTTTAATATAAGTATTTACATAAATTTTCGATAAATAATATTTAGATATTTTTTTTCTTCTAACTACTATTTCCGGTTGTGCAATTGTTACCAAAACTTAATCAACTCTTCCCATTATTGTTAGATTCAGGAATCCGTAGTTAAAAATGTCTTAAGTCTTATAGTATTTGAGAAATCGTGGATCCAACAGCTACACACATACACACACACACACACACACACACACACACACACACACACACATCCACATACACACACACACACACACACACACACAGACATCATCGTAAAAATGTTATAATCGGATTCTAGGGACCTTAAAACGTGCTTATTCACTAAAATCTGGATATGCGATTATTAGAATGAATTCAATACCTCTCTTAGCGAGAGGTAAAAAGAGAAGAAAATTTCAAATGTAATACAGAAATAACTAAGAGACCAGTATAATCAAACGCAAGAACAAGACAAGAAGATATAACATATTTGTTTGCTCTCAATATATACCTATGTGGAATGTTTCTCTTTTGCTCTATCTAAACTCGCCTTGTTAATAAATTTATGATCCTTTAAAACGGTTATCATTTGAAGTTGAATGATCTTTGTGTTTTGACTGTACTTCAAATTCAAACAAAAATTGGATTTTGTAAAATGAAGCCATGAACCTGTATAGCAAACCCTTATCAATGAAGCACTACTGTAAACTCATTTTCGCTTCATCACCGTCCCTGTTCACCGCAAAAATATTATTTCCAGTCGAGAAGATAATCTCTATCACGTTGTTTGAACGTTGCAAATCGCATTCGGGGGTTGGGCCGAATGTCGCGGCTTTAGTCGACGAATTACACCGAATTTGAAACTGTCGGATTACCCCATGCGCGGGTGTCTGCTATTTATGATACCCGAGCTCCCAACGCAAATTATGCGTTCTTCTGTTTTCTGCAGAGGGAGAAATATGCAGATTCCTTAAAATCTAATTCGCTCTTGAAGTTTTTAAATTTGTTTGCTTATTTCACGTCATGTTCTACGCGATTTTTGTCCCACGAGGGGGGCCTGTCAACGATATTCTTTTCTTTGTTTGCTACGGCTAGATTTTTTTATTGGTGCCACTGCAGTTAGTAATAATAAATTACTAATTCAAATACTGGAAAATAGTATCACACATTACATAATAATTTCATAATTATGAGTTTGAATCTGAACGTTGTCAAACTTGAAAATTATTTTCAATTTTCAAATATCTTCTGTGGTGCTTTCTACACGCCAGTTAGGTGAGACTTTGTTAATACCATTTACTGGTTTCAGGATATTATTCCATTGTTTACATATACAAAAGTAGGCTGGTAACTAAGTAATAATTGTATCAGTATGGTAATATTATTACATTGTCAACAATGGTCTACAAAATGAAAATAAAATAAAATGAAAATATAATGCTCTTCATTAATACGTACAGATAACGTTAGCCTGTCGTTCTAAATACGGTCTACTTTATTTTGAAGTAATAAACATGAGGAATAAAGCACATAATTTGAATATTTGTCAAACTAACATATGTCAAAATAATTGTTCTGTTAACCATATAGCAATCTGAAAGTAACATTAATGAGAGAATTTCAAAAAAAGTATTTATCAATAATGTCTTAATTTTCTGAAACCGATAAACTATTGAACAAACCACGAGTGTTATTAATCATAACAAGCCTTAGATGTCTTAAAATCCTCGCTCTACGAGCTTGGATTTCAAACTTACACCAGCGGCAATTATGATGTACATAACATTCCTAGGTTTGTTAACAGCTATAACGGTACAGATATTTTTTCAATACCGAAATTTACGAATACAAGCAAATTAGCACACCCAGCAATGAGAAAGTCGTGATTATAGGTATTTATTTATTTGTCATAATGAGCCAGTTTCACATGTTTTAAAAAGTATTTTAAATGAAAATTTATGCAATATTTTTAATATAAATATAAAATATAATAATAATTTATTGTTATTTTCGTAAACGATTAAATAAAAAAATTAGCGCCAAAATTAGTCATGAAAAACAACCACCTACTTCTGTGACGTCGGAGCTCATACAGTGCATCATTCATAGCCAATAGGAAAACAGTTTACGTTATTTATATAAATAAAAGTAGGCCATAGTTTGTCACTTGTTAAACTGTATGTGCTCTGACGTCACATTTTGTTTCGGATCAAGTAACTTTTTCAAAATATTACACAAATTTCAATAATTAATTGTAAAATATGTATGTATATTTGGTGATATTTTCAAATTGGAGGCTCTTTAAAGAACAATATCTTTTGAAATTTAGTATTTAAAAGTCATATAGGAATTTATTGCAACAGCCCTATTCATATTTTGGATTTTCATGAATTTTAGCATACATAAATACGAAGACCATGCTAGAATTATTCAAAATAAAACACTTATTTCATATTTTTAAGAATTTTATTTTAAATTTGTTTGAACTAGTTCCCATTCTTTCCTGCCACTTCTCAAAGCCTCACAACGTCACAACCAATCTTTTTTTAGAATGATTTCAAATTATCATGAATTACAGCATTGTTTTCTTTAGACGAAAATCTACCATGTAGATTTTTTCAACTCTAAAAAATAGCTGAAAATTGTTAAGTCAGGTCATTATGGAGGGTGTTCTTTCATTTGTACTTTTTCCAAAAACTAAAGAAATGCTCTAATTCCACTCGCCTAAAAGTAGGTTTATTAACAACATTAAAACCCACTGTATAAGTATTAAAAAATTCTTTGTTTGTACATATACAATTACAAATGGGATTTAAATTAATTTGCCAAGGTAAAATTTAATTATTAATTAATCGGCAAAAGGTATTTTTAATGGTGCCTGGGGAAATTCATAAATCTGAATTTATTTCCCAGCAAATATTTGCAAATTAAATAAAAAAATAATTTTTGATATTTAATTCAAATATTTGCGTATAGTATATACGTGCTTGTTTATTATGTATGGCATCTGCATGTGAAATTCATACATATATTAAAATTGTATCGAGAAAAATAAATCATGCAAAATTAATAGGAATTAAAAAGTCAGAGAATAAATAGTTTATTAATTTTAGACAAAGTAATAAAATATTTATATTATATGAAAATTAATTTATATTATTGCATTTTGAAGGAAAGTTTGTAAAAATAATATTTTGCTTTCTTCAAAGAAAAGCAAAAAAAATATTTAGTAGCTTAATTTTGTGTCGAATTATTTTGAAAATAAAATTAAGTGTATTGGGATTTTCAAGTATCAAGAGTTGGCGTTGATCGCAATAAACAATGGTACACTTTTTGTTGACATTTGTAAACGAAGCGTTACTGTCAATTATGTTTCTTTAGTTTTCATACGATTTTCTTATTTATTACTATTTTTTATTTATAATTCAAGTATGTATAATAGAGTTTTTGTAGTCATATAGTTGTAGTTTCATGTAAATGTCAAATGTGTACCACTGTTTGCAGTTCTAATATTCGCCGCTAGTTAGAGTTTCTTATTTGAAAATCGCAATAATTTAGGAAATTTATTTCAGAATCGTAATATATGTAGGTACATATTTACTTTGAATTTATTGAGAAAGTATAAAAACGAGAATAATATGTAGTGTAAGGCTATAAATGTAAATAATTTTTAATAACATTAAAATTACCCCATACCTTAAGTTTAAGTGAATATTATTATTATTATTATTATTATTATTATTATTATTATTATTATTATTATTATTATTATTATTATTATTATTATTATTATTATTATTATTATTATTATTATTATTCTTATTATTATTCTTATTATTATTATTATTATTATTATTATTATTATGCCGAAAAAAATATACTTATCTTAATAGTAAAATTTTACGCAAAGCTTTATTAACAGGGTAGAGAGAAATTTAGATTATTCAACATGTCAACCATGTCAGAGGTCCTAACGGCACTTTTCTCAGAGAGTAAAGAGAATACTTTCAATACTAACCCCATAAATAAAATAAAATAACTGCATTATATTTCTTTTTTTTTAATAAATTTGTATCATAAATCTTTTAATTTTTAAATAAAAAATATTAAGTATATTGGATTTTAGACAGTTATCCTTCTTAAAATAACTTTAAAGTATTGTCATTTGTCGTATGGAGTCTTTTTTGTATCACTGTAATTTGAAATAAGTAACAGATTTACTGCGGAATATAAATTTCGATAATTGCCAATTGATGCTGTGAGATGTACAAGGTAAAATTTCCACATTTTGGGCTTCATCAACTAAGACAGCCATTTTATATTAGTTTCAAAGCCACGTCAAATGACTTCTAAAATAAACATATTTCTACTTGGCAAATGTCTATAACAAGCCAAATTTATACAGGCTGATCCACGACTCGATTGCCATAGCTTAAGGGTATGTTCCTTAGGTAATTTTAAATCGAAAATACCATATACATATTCGAATCTCAAAATTAGTTATGAGCGATATTAAATTGAGGAGTCTTTGCAAAAACAACATTAGTCCATTTTTAAAAATTGGTTATAATCAAACAAAAAACTTTCTAGCTTCCTTACTGTTAGCGATGTAGCTTTGAGAAAATAAACAGATTATATAAAAGAAGAGTTTATTTTTTATTATTTTCCTATCATCCTAGTTCAGATGTAAAAGGAAAAGATTTCACCCACTTTGTTTCAGTATAATTTACTTATGTACTTTTAAATTACTAAAACGATGTAAGGAAGTGTTTAGCTCACTTAGATGTACAAATTATTAATTGTAAGTTTACATGTAAAATGATTACTTTACTCTTAAATCAGTTTTTATTGATTTCTCCAAAACTACCATTAACGGAACCTTTTTTTTGTACATCTATCTCACCGTTTCAATTATTTACTGATTTGTCTAGTTAATGTTTCAATCTATGAATATTCTTACTATCGGTGATATTGTCATTGCTTATGTCTTATGTTATTTGTTCATTATGAAAGTACTGTCTAGTGCTAATGTTCTGGCTTCTTAGAAAGGTTAGCTTATTTTTTAGCAAATACCAAAAAAATGCCAAATTTAAAACAGTATAAAATTAAATAAATATATTTTTAAATTAACCAGTGGATGAAGGGCAAAATCATATTGAATATTTAATAAAAAAGACAGACGTATACAAAATATAGCACATATATCATAGTACACATTTTCGTACCCACGAAATATGCAAGCAGGTATACAAAGAGAAAAATGATATATTACTGTGTCCCTTCCATTAATTCAAATTTTGACATGAACAGTCTCCCAGGCCATCAAAACTTTGGCAAGAAATATGATATACGACAAGATTTCATTTTATTACAGAAAATTAAAATATGACTAATCGCACATAATTTATAAATACATAGCGACATATGCGATTTTATGTTTGTTGTTTGGTATTATATTTAGTGATTAAATTTGTTTTATGAGAATATTTACATAACAAAATGAATTGTATTGCGAACGTGAAATGAAAGCGTAAAACATAATCGAAGCGCTGGTAAACAATCAATAAATTGGCCCCAAAGGGAAGCGAATGTCAGCGGATTCTGATTTCGCTGTGTTTAGAGTAAATGCCGGGTTCAACAGGGATCGTTAAATGAACTTGACGAAGGATGAAAATTCATTTCATCATGTTTGGATGGAGGTTTCAAATGTCGATGTTTTGCGTGTTGCTTCCAGTCTAAATATTTCCACTTCAAATATTCATCTTTTTTTGTTAATACCTATGGCAGTTGTTTTTTTTAAATTAATAGTATATTTTTTGTTTCAGGTATGTTTTTCAATGCAGTGTTCTACCATTGTGTAAGTTAACTTTTTTTACTTTTTTGTTCGTTTATTATTGAAAGGAATTGAGAATATGGGTTATATTTTTACTTTTTTACATAAACAACAAATGGCAACTTTAGTTATCATAACCAATCTGTAAGAAGAATTATATTACAAATCAAGAGAGAAATAAGCATAATATTCCTTAAGGAGCAATTTGAAAACACTGGGAAAAATATAATTGTCTCCTGAGTTGTAAGTAGCTACAAGCTGGTGACTAAAAATGTCGAACATTGGACATTAACTTTCAAAATCATACTTTCGTAATTTCCTATCTCCCTAATTGTTTTAAGTACAAAAGCTTCATTTAAAGTTGTAAAAAATTTGGAATGTTCACGAAAGATGACCACTCAAGGTCATTTATGAGTCGTCTGATATAATACTACTTGTAGATAACTTCACTGCATTTCATACCTATATACGTGAAACACGAAATATTTATGGAAATATTTTAACTGAAAGAATAAATATAATTTATTTCGAAATTTTGTTTCTTTTAAAATATGTAATGCTGTTCTTAAATCATTATCATCTTCACCTATGTTTTTGTTGCACAAAACAAAAATATAGACTTGACGTAAACCATATAATATATAATTTATTTTAAATATCAATGTCTAACTCTACGACATAAGTCGCTGTTATTTTTGTAGTGGGATTCTGAAACCCAGCGTTAATTAACTTCTGGTGTTAACGTGAATTAACTCTGATTTTGACAGCTGTGGTATTCTGAAACTCAGCGTTACTTAACGTTAACGCTGCTAGTCGGCGTTAATTCACGCTGAACATATCGAAGCGTTAACAGGGAAAACGGCGGGTTGTCTGTGAGTTTTGTAGTCTAAATACCCCTGATATTTTTCGTGTACTGCTATTAGAAGTATATTTTATTAACAGTGTGTAAAGTTATTCATGTTATATGTAATTGTTTATTATTTATAAGTAATATATTGTTAACATAACCTTATAATATGTATATATATATATATATATATATATATATATATATATATATATATATTGTAACGGCAAAAAATGAAGGCGTGTCAAGCCTGTCAACAGTCCCTGTTCGGGCGCCATTTTGTGAGGGCAAAATGGTCATTCTGTCAACTTTACTCGACGTTCTCTTCAGTTCTCCTTGCTGTCAAAACGGGTTTCTCGGGCGCCAATCGATCGGTCGATAACACAGCACAGGAGATGTGAAGGACGCTCTTAAAGCGTCTCTGAAAAGAGTGGCTTGAACGCCAAAAAGGGCTCGGGTAGCTTAGTGGAGACAGAGTTCGGTTTTTGACAATGAAATCATATAATGAATTTTAATATTTTATTAAAATATATTAAAAACGATGATAATAATGTAACAAATGAAAATAACAATCGCTAGCATACAATCGGCTAATACATATGAAGTAGCGATACTTTCAGGATTTGTTTAATAAGAGAAACGGTCAATAATGAACGGGTAACAATGGCACACACCAAAGTTACGGGGCCGCAACATGAACTGCAACAATGGCACTCACCAAAGTTGAAAAACGCAAAACAGTGTTGTCACTTGACAACACTCATCAACAATCGCGATTTCGATACGGAGCCGTGTTGACACACACCAACACTCCTCGACAATCGCGATTACAGTGGTAAACCCCACTAGCTTTAACATGCGGCTACGGCGGCATCCGTAGCCGTACAAGGCACCTTCTGCACTCCCTCACGAGCTGCCAGCACACACCAACAGAACTGAGTCAGAGGCAGCCAAGGTCCGACACTTGCTCGCCCGGCACTCACCAGGTTCGCGGAAGACGGCACACACCGTCTCCCCGAGAGAGCACTCACTCTCTCCTGAGACAGCGCACACTCAGGTCTATTCACTAAAATATACGTTAACTTTTAGCGCAAAAATATCCAACGCTAAAAAGTAAATATTAACGTCACTGTTAACAGTACTTCATAAAATTGCTATTCACTAAAGCATTGGTTAAAAATTTCGTTAATATTTAACTTTTTAGCGTGTACGCTAACGAATGCTGTGAAATCAGTTTCACATGACGAAATAATCCTGTAAAACGTATGTCCTAACTTAATATAAGTGTGAAATGTTAGGAAAAGTTTATCAAAGTGGATAGATCAAAGTGTGAAATCCTTAAAATATATAGCTAAATTAAAATAATTATTTATAAATATGTCGATAACAGTTAAGTACAAATATGTGTTTGCAATATTTTTAATAAGTGTTTTGCAGAAACCACACCGCTTTGGCTCATTCACAAATTACAACATTCTTCGATTCCATATTGATAGCTGCTAAGGCCCATGGCCATAGAAATTTAACGCAGCTAGAACCTTTAACTATGAATTTATTAAATTATTATTACCCGTATACTGATAGGTATTGCAGTAATTCTTATTGGATTCCTCATATGGGGTGTAAGAGCTGTAAATAAATCTAAAGCACAGTGCTTGGATAATCTAAAACTTTTATTAAATTCATAATCGGTCAAATGGAATGGATCACTTGTATCCCCAAGATTTCGAAATCGAAGTTTTACGTAGCGCCTAAAATGATTAAATGTATTTTGGACAATTTAAAATTATTAGTGTGGTTATGTGATGTAAACTTCCAAGTAAATCATGAATTAATCATTAATTATTCATATGTAAGTAATAATTACTTCAAATAAAGACATTTATATATATATATATATATATATATATATATATATATATACCTTTCCTTTATTCTCTCAATTTCTTCCAATCGAAGCATATTTATAACTATATTTACAAGTCATTTTTGATATTAACGTTGCCTTAAAGTTTTAACACTATGTCTCAAGATGATGTTAAATTTCTTGCTTTTAACGTGGTTATATTAACGATTTCTTTAAAATTTTAACGTATATCTGCTTACTGAATAGCAAATTAAAAATTAAAGAATCCGTTAAAATATTAACGGTGACCTTCGATGTTAACGCGCACGCTAATTTTACAGAATAGACCTGACTGTCTGCTAAAACTGTCGTTTGGGCCCGTATTTATACCCCGAAAAACCGTTAAAAATACAAAAAATCAGTTTAAACATGATTCTAATAATCCTGCAAATACTTGCTATTTTAAATAAAAATATAAAAAACAAAGTCTTGTGGGATCGAACCCACGATCCCCAGCACGCTGGTCGAGCACACTAGCTAGTCGACTACGCGGTACCTCACATGTAAACAACAAATTTATAAACATTTGCAACTTCAAACAAAATTACAACAATACATTTTACAAAAAAATGACATACAATATAACAAAACAATTACATTGTCTGCAAAATTTCAACCAATACAAAAATAATAAAAATGTAAAAAACATTTTTTTCTGGTGGGATTTGAACCTCGATTTGAATTTATAAACTTTAGCAAAAAAACTAACTTGTTAACCACAAGACTACAATGCTAAACACGAAAATTAAATCCAAATCTAGTGACCATCGTCACAATATATATATATATATATATATATATATATATATATATATATATATATATATATATATATACAGGGTGTTAATTAAAAAGCGGGCCATAGGCGTTTAACATGGGGAATCAGTTTTTCCTTGCGCAAAAGTTCCCAATTAATTTTAGACAAAAGTGTTGCAAATAAAAATTGTAGATAATTATATTATACACCAGCATCAATAAACAGATTTTATTTTGCATGTTTAGTAACCTGTAAAATCCGAATTGAAATTCTATAAATATTGCTCATTTGTAGTGATAGCCATGGAATTTAAACAAAATTACAAAGAAATGCATATGATTTGAACTGTCAGAAATTCGATTTTCAAATAAAAATTACTGATAATTATATTCTATCCTAAGTCCTTCAAACTATTTTGTTTTTATAATCTACATCTAAATTATTGCTTAGATTTTATTTATTTTTATATTGTAACCTACAAAATCGAAATTCTGACAATTCAAACGATATGCATTTCTTTGTAATTTTGTTTAAATTTCATGGCTATCACTACAAATGAGTAATATTTATAAAATTTCAAATTGGATTTTACAGGTTACTAAACATGCAAAATAAAATCTGTTTAGTGATACTGATGTAGAATTTAATTCTCTACAGCATTTATTTGAAACATTTTTCTTTAAAATTAAATGGGAAGTTTTGCGCAAGGAAAAACTGAATAAAAGCAATTTTGTGTTGGTTTCAAGAATGTAACGTATTTTGATTTTTATGTTGTACGCGTATTAATTCTGATTATATTATAACAAACAAAATTGTGTTTGATTTCAACAAAGAATACCTATACTGATTATAACAATGTAACATAGGAATAAATACAGAAAATTAATGATGTATTAGAAAAGTAATTGATTACTGGTACCTATACTAAAATTAGTAAATGTTTATAAATAGAACAAATATTTCAAAAAAAAATTTTCTACGCCAGTTATTGGAAATCGTATTCGTAAAGTCAGTAGGTGTTTAATTTTCCATTGCAAAGTAACTTCTTTCATAAATCTTCTAACATCTAACTGCAGACTGGCTAAGGCTGATATTGTTGATAATATTATAAACAATTCCACAAGTCTCTATTCTTGTAGGTATACTCTTTATAGGTAAATTAATACGTGTTTTTTATTATCTATTTTTGTAAAATACTACTAGCTACTTTAATCGTCTTTTATTACCATATGTAAATAGAAATATATTTTAGCCCAAAATACCTACACGCAGTAAATATATTCGTTTATTTGACGTTTGACACACATGCTTGACATATGCTTTTAAAATAGACAGATATATGTAATTTTTGTTATGTTTAACCGCTTTTTATTGATTGAAAATTTCAAAAGGGAAAGATCACATGAATGTATTTGACGTGAATTAACGCTGGCGTTTTTAACGATCCACTTTCACGCGAGTATTTCAGAATACCGATTTAACGCTGAAACGTGAACGTTACTATCGTTACTTAACGCCGAACGTTATTTAACGCTGGTTTCAGAATCCCACTATTAGTGTGTTAGAAAGCAATGCCACCATTTCCGTATATTTCAGAAATTAGTAGTCATTGATAAGACAAATAATATTACAAAATACTAAAATAATACGATCTAACTTTTTTGATATTTTTGTTGGACATTATTTTGACGGATAATCATTTTATTAAATGTATATTTTTTAGTATTTCACTTCTTCGTAAATCTAACCCTTTCATTCGTGATATCTGTTTCCTTCGAACTTTATTTCCATAAGACATTACATTTTATCTGTCGTTCGAGCGACGTGCGAAGATTTTTTGAAAAATAGAAAAACAAGTATGTTGTGTATGCAAACGTTCTGCATAAACCGTAACGACGTTCCCTCCGACGAGGGAGCTCGTCAACTCGCGGTGCAACCACTGGATCAAGAGGGTTGTATATGTCTGACGTGTGAGAGGGTGTAGAGAGGAGATTACAGCGAAAGATGATTCCTAATGTGGATCGTGAATCCTCAGGGCACGGTTTGACTTTATACAAGAATGGGAAGGATGTTGAAATAAAAAAATGTTATAATAATCGTTAGATCCTTAATACCAACTTTTTTTTATTTATGCAGTGGTTGAGGGCGTTAGTGCGTTGATGTATTAATTGTACAAGGACTGCGTGGATAATTTTTCAAAACTAAAAAGTTTAGCTTATGATAATTACCAAGTTTGCATGCTGATGTAAGTGACATATCCTTCTTTACTCCAGATATTTGGTTTTGCCATTATTCCAAACTTTTTACTTCGTACCTCTGCGTCAAAAACTACATAAATGTCAGTTTATTTGTGCTGGCTACATTATATTACTTCCGTTGATGTCTTCTTTACAGATAATCGAAAGATTATGATACCACTGGTACCTATGATGATTAAAGTCTATACTGTTTTTAACGACCTGGGAGGGGTATATCTAAAATGAGAAATTTAATCAATATGGATTACTATTAGATAATTCGAATTCGATTCATGCATTTCCCAGGAATGTAACAAGAGGAGGACATCATATTTCTTGGAAGATGTGCATAATGTGATGATTATGCGCAAAATTCACTTTAAAATCAAAAGTTTACGAAGAATTATATTCAGAGTTATCAGATCGATACTTAGAAAAACTGGTACAACTACAAGGAGTTCTGAAGGTTCAGTTATGAAATTTAAGGATAAAATATGTGGCCATAGTTTGTAAAACAGGCTGTACATAGGATGTCATTTTATCATTTACGTTGCCGTGACAACGTGTATTTTACGCACAAAACCACCACTAGATCGAGAAATATATGCGTATCACAGCCGTAACTAGCGTTTTGAGCGCCTGTGGAAAAATTTTATTTGCGCCTTAGCAAGAAAATTAAAACAAAATATACTTCTGATGAGCGGTTTGTGAGTTACTAACAACGTAAACTTACATGAACATTTTTTAAAATGAAAACATCTGCAAATCGGCTTTTCATGTAAATTTTTGACACGATTAAAGATAAACAATATTACGTATTAATACTTGTCGAAATTTCAGGTGAAACGAGATCTAAACCGATTTGTAGATGTTTTAAATTTTAGAGGAATTTCATATAAGTTTATAGTAACTCGCGAACCGCTCATCCGCAAAAACCATCTATACTCTGTTCCATTTAAGCCATTCAGCAGATGGAGCTCGCATCAGCGCCAGTTTTAAATAGCCGAAATTACATTGGGTAAACTTGTTTCTTGTCTCTACTTTCAGCCAATCATAGAGGTCAGAACTATTCCCTATTCTCTATAATACTGAATGGCTAAAATGGAACAAGGTATAATACATGACATGAAGGAGAATTTCATGCTGAATTCTAATTTTTGAACCGCGTTATCGTATCTTTAACCGGGTCAGAGTTGTGGATGAATTTGTAGGAAAGAGCTGAAAAAAAATATTCAAAATCATCAATAATAAACTGTTATAAATAGTAAAACCTATTATACTCTTTCCAGTAGATGGCGCAACAGTTTTAAGTAGCCGAAATTACATTGGATAAACTTGGCTCTTGTCTCCAATTTCAGCCAATCAGAGAGATCAAAACTATTCCCTATTCTCTACAATACTGAATGGCTTAAATTGAACAAGATATATACTAAGTATTAAATACCTAATATTGTTTATTTTTTTGAGTAATTTAAATTTCTATCATAAATTGTTATTCTGAACTATTTTTTAACATAACTCTTTCAGAGTTCATCTTGGGCAAAAAATGTAAGAACTCTTTTATGTATAGGAAATTACGAGCTTTAATTTTGTATTCTTGTAGAATTTTGATACGGGCCACTGTTTTCAAGAAAATGGTCAAAAACTCAATTTTTGCACCTTTGACACAAGATGGCTGCAAAATCCGAGGGCGCCAGATGGTGCAAAATTAATATGTCTTTTAGGAGGTCCCACTAAAGAGAATAAAGTTTACGCCAGCTTGTCACCAATTATTTCCACAATAAATACCTTGCCGACTGGCCTACATGTAGATATTTATGTGTTAAATTTAAAAAATAGATATTAGAAATATTTGATCTAAACCATATAAATGATTAAAATTTTGCGCCCGTGGCTTGCGTCACCTTTGCCCCGCCCTAGTTACGGCACTGATGCGTACGTTCACTATATCAGACAGATGAGCAAAATAATTGCTTATTAATTTTAATAAATGTGTATGATTTAATAAATTTTACATAAATTTTGGATAAAAATTTAAAAAATGTCACATTGACAAGATTTTTTCATGGATTTGCTTTTTATGCTATTTGAAAATTTAAAATAATTTTCAAGTTTAATGTCAGTCTGATTCGAATTCGATGCAGTCAAAACCCCCAATCGGCCATATAACGCACTGAGCAAGCAATATGACCCCATAAACATGTTTTATCATTTCTAACATTATTTTGGAGTAATGTACATATGTTTTGTTATCTTCAACATATGAAATGTTAAGAGGGATATATTAGCAATAACTTTTTAATCTCCCCTCTTACGGTCAAAATTCTATACACTTTGTATACCTTTTCACTACCAACAACAACTTCTTACTACTCTCCTCTCTCTGTTTGAGATTTATGCCTGAGATTTTTCTCTTCCTTTTCGCATTAAAGTCCCCTTGTCCACATGCTCGCATCTTCACCCTCAAGTCGACGTCGCGCTGCCTCTGCCGCCGTCAATACTCCCCTGCCGTCCTGCCTGTCACAGCGCGCCTGTCATAAAATTAATTGTCATAATAATGTCGTCCGCTGGTCGTCTTTATAGCAGCGTGGTCGCTGCTAGCGAAGGACAAACCACATAAATCCACTGTTATGGGAGCGTCTGCTTTCGATTAGTTTTAATTGATGCCCTGTGGTTATTTATTGTTTTTGGGACTAGGGTAGATGGTTGGTTGTTGAGAAAGTGGTTGATATTTGGTGAAAAAATTGTCCGAATATTGTATTCAAACTTTCAAATATTAGTAAAATTAGATTTTAAAACTGTACGAGAGACTTTAAAAGTTTTTAAAATTTGTTAGTTTTTAAAATATTAGAATTTGAACTACATACACCAAATATATCGAATTTTAAATGGCACAAAATTGACCCCTGTGTTACACTCTCCACGCCAGCAATGAGTGCCCGTGAGGTGACGCTTGGTAAACGCCCGCACGGTACAAATATGTCATCATCATTACCGATATCTGCGTACAAAGCAGATTAGCACACCCAGCAATGGGTAATATGCCGTGATGATATATTTATTTATTTTTATTTGAACTACATACTCTTTTCCAAATTATTACTACTATCAAGATTTGTGGATGTAAATGCGTGTAGAAAATAACGAAACAAAGAAAATAAACAAAAAAAATCATTAGGTAAAAGCACCGATAATTGACACAGAAATATATAGCACCAGTAATAGTATAATTACATTAAATAAACAAATTTCAATGTTTCCAATATTGCTTTTGCTGTTAATATTGTAACGTGGAACGCCCGCCGTCGCCGCAGCAATGAGCAAGTGTCTATTTATAGCGATGCCGCAATCGCGCTAGCAGCCGGGCTACGTAAACAAACAAGCTGCGACGTGTTTACTTACTTCCTCTGAACCGTTTGTGTTCATTGTTATTATGCGGTCGAACATTCTAGAGCTCTCTGGAAGTTAATGACAGCTGTATAAAAAGGACGCAGCTATGCTCGGGAGTTAGTTAGTTAGTTACATATAGAGTCATAGAGACATTCACATGGAGTGTTAGAAAGTAAAGTGTTAGTGAGAACCACAAGCACATGCAGCAGTATCGTAGTGAGCGTATGCGGTTGGTGTCGAGTAGGTACTCGGGAAGTTACTGGTATATTGGGATAGCTGTGGATGTGAATACTCGGTAGTGTTGACCAGTATTGGGAGCTATAGTGTACAAGAAAAGTAACGGCGAGTGGGGAAGTTACTGGTATACCGCGATAGCTATGAAAGAGAATACTCGGTAGTGTTGAAGAGGATTGGGAAACTAGGTATTGTGTGTAAGTGGAAGTGAATACTCGGCAGTGGTGTTGAAGAATTGTGGCATACGGACAGTCGGTGATACTAAGGCTGTGGAAGTTAGACAGAGAGTTACATAAATAAACAGATAGTGTGGTGAAAGAGGTGTCTTCTGACCGAGCAGTTGAATATACAGACGCTGTTGAGTCAGTTGAGTATATAGACGCTGTGGAGATCGGTAGGCGGTCAGTTGAACGTGATATAAATAGTGTAAATAAATTATTAGTAATATCGCGGAATTAAACAGTAGTGTTAATTAGTTAAATAAATAAATAGTGTTAGTGTTATCTAGTTAATTATAGTTTTAATCTTAATTTTTAATAAGTATTTAATATTAGTAATCGTTATTATTTAATACCTTATTAATATTTAATTATAGTTTAATAAACCTTTATTTTAATTAATAATAATTGCCTAATATTTACACTTCACTCAAATAAAAAGAAACCGTTACAATATACTAACCATCTGGGTTGGAAATGTGTAACATTGGTTAATGCCAAAAATTGAATAAAAGTAGTGATTCATCGAACAGTAGGAGTTTTTTGTATCCAACTTACTGAGTATGTATATTGTTCGAAACTCCTGTAGAATTTCAAGTTAGAGGAGAATGAAAAGAAACATAAAAAATCACGAAAATGCAAAAAAGGAATCAGTGAATTACTGCCACAACCGCATTAATACTGCTGTGAAAACCAAGTGAAATGTGAACTCCAAAATTGTTTAATGTGTGAACCTTGTATTAAGTATGTTATTTCGGAAAAAAAATAGATATACGACATATTTTAAAAGGTGTCTACTACTTATACATTTATGTGTCGACTACTAAAAATTTGATAACTGACAAATGTCAACTACTAAAACTAATGCATAATGACCTATAATTTCGTAAGTTCCACTTTAAAACAAAGAACATTAAATATGCCACAGAATGAGTTTATAAATAAAAAAAATAAATTATTCCGACATAAAAGGTTGAAAAATGATTTTGAAACACCTAAAGAGGTAGACAACAATTAAGACTGTTTAAATCGTTTTGTAAGATATCTTGTTATTTCAGTCATAACTGTCAAAATGGAGGCATTGTTTGTCATGTCAAGCTCGAATAAATTTTGTAATTAGGGTAATTGCTTTTAAGAAACAAATTTGAATAATTATAACGAATTTAAACAAATGAAAATGAAACACTGTAATCTTGTGTTACCTTGAGTTCAATATAGCGATTTATGTACATTATAATTTTGTTATTATTGGTCAATCAACTATTTAATAGAATCAATAAAGTTCAATTTGTTCATTCTTCGAATTCAAAGACCTTATAATTATTTAATATCAATAAATACTACAGTAATATTTAAAATAGTTTTTGAAATATCTACTGTATTATACCGTAGTAACTCATATACATATTTTACAATATTCACATTTCCATTATCTATTTTACATTTTAAAATAACCACATGCAGAGATACCTTTACTAAATTGCCTGATGTTTCAAAGCTATATTTTTATCTAAATGACCCTGCGTTATGGGACATCAACATACTTTCTATTTTAAAACATAACTACTGGATGAAATCATAAACGGGTAAACAAATGTGTTGTGCTGCGAGAAGCATTCCTTACTCATACTGCATTACAAATAATAGTTATCAGTTTACGGAAATAGCGGCGAGATAAAGAAAGTTTTCATTTTTTAACATTAAGAAAATATGCTTGTTCAAGGTTAGGCAAACACCTGTGTGGTTTAAAGATTGGAATATTTAAATATAATTACTTTTTCTTTTTCCAATGTTTACTTTTCTGTTTATATTTATAGCTCGTATATTCTTTTCGCCTATTGTGAGAGAGGTATAAAGATTGAGTTAAAAATTTTCAGTAGGGTTCTTAGCAAAAAATATTTATTATGAAACTTTATCTAAATTAAAAGCGATTTGTTGTACTAAATAAATTTAATTGTTATCGTTAAGCCACAATATTTTTTTTAATATTCTATAACGCATGTTAATATTTTTTCAACAAATAAAAATATATAAATATGTTTCAAAAAACTTTTTTTTGTCAACGCAACTTTGCCGCTCATGCGCGACACAGTCAACATGCCATGTTGAGAAATGTCACTTGTCTACATTCTTAATGGAAACGTTTAGTCAGGAACTAATGGCACTGTAGTTACACATTTACCACTTTCACAAGTCAATCTGTTATATAACTGCTCTGTCGGTATATTAAATAACCAAACAAAATGCCACACTACTGTGAAAATAAAATAGGGCATTCATTTATAGCTCAAGAAGAATGGAAAATGTCGATAAATTAAAATTAAATATAAAATAAATGTTGTGCTGCCACCTGTAAAAGTTTGGCGTGAACGCTCCCAATGGACATCAACTTTTTCACTGCGCAACTTTATTGTACTTGAAACAATTTTTTTTTTTGTTATGGTGGATTCCATTGTGTCGTCTGTGGAAAAATCTTGTGTGTGTTTCGAGCGCAAAGAGCTATTGTGGTCAATAATTGCAAATAAACATTAATAATAAGCATTTTCAGGGGTTCCGTACCCGTATGCCTGAGTGTCTGGTCGGGAATATGGGGACCCGAGTTCGACCCTGACCGACACTAAAATTTTTCGAATTTTAAATGGCACATTACCGATATCTGTATTCAAAGCTATGCCGTGATGATATATTAATTTATATTTTAACAAAATAATAACTTTTCATACAAACCAACGTGGTTTCTATCTGGCGTAGCATCATCAATTCAAACAGGTATTATTTGGTTTACTGTCGGTGTTTCGATAAAGGAAGAGTTTTCGAATTTTTGATTTTTTTATATGTCAAAATATTTTTAAATCTAAAGCGTTTTCACTTTTATATTGTGTAAAATTTAAAAAAAACACCGGAGAAAAAAATGTTAAACTATTCCAATATTTTCTTTTCGCTATTTCTGCGTACATAACAGCATTTATCTGCGAGTTACGTCTCGACATACATACCTAAAACTTGCTTCAGACAGAAGCAAAACAGCCACCTATTTATGTTTACATTTGACACTTGACAGTTTAATTTCTGTGTTTATCGTATTTTCTAGCTTTTACATTTATGTATTTAAAATAAAATAATTTGCTTTTTGCGATTTGACATTGAATTTGACGTTTCAATATCAAATATAGAAGACGTTCATTTTTTCATACTAAACTAGCGAAAAACTACGGTGAACCAAAGATAAATTTAATATCGTTCGTACAAAAAATGCGCTATATTTTATTACTATTGCATTAATAGTAATATTGCACGTATAATATTACAGTAATGTGGACTAAACTCCCCCATTTCAGCATTAATTTACTTGACAATTGATTCTGGATTAAAAACTCGAATATTTAAAAAACTAATAAGCTTTCTAAATTATGATAGTCCCTATCATACATTTTTAATGTCTAGATTTAATATAAATCCTACATTTTCTAATTTATTTTTATGGTGTAAGGTCACAATATATTGTGAATATTTTATGCTCTATAAGATTATTTTAAATTATTCTATATATTATAGGATTTAGGTCAGAGTGAACCTAATTCTAATCCATATCTTTTAGGTTATGTAAATAAGATAAAGTAAACACGTTTTACAATCTGTAAAAAACAAGCGAACATTATGAGCCGCTCGTATTATTGGCTATGTACAACCGTACAACGCATAATACAAAAAAACAAAATATTCCTATTACTTTGCATCGTCTTATTGCTTTTCTTGTGAAAATATTGAAACCAAAATTTAATTATCTAACTGTAATATAACTTCTCCAATCTGTTCATTATAAAAATGAAACTCAATTATCCTTTCGCATTTGACCTTTGACCAAAGTATCATCCAAAAAACTTTCATTATTATAATAGTTCTTTTAATCACATTGTTTAGCCGTGATTGAAAAACTTCGGTAGAAAGAATACTTAAAGTAATTACGCAATCTACGTGATAGTGCAAGATAAATGTAATTTAGAATCTGAGCTTCTTAAATTATAAAGTGAGAAGCGCGAGGCGCTTTGAAGTCGCAATTAGCGCCTAGAAGCTCAGCTGTCACTCGATGCGGGTAAATTGCGAGCGAATTCATTTTTAAAGGCTGTTTGCAATTTGCATTAAGACTTGCATCCACCTGCAATAGCATTACCCTATCTATCGCTAATGAATTTACCCAGATAATGTTCCAATCTCTGATTATTATTCCTTTTAATTATTTCTAACAGGGTTACTGGATTCGTTTCTAGAATGGTAATTAAACTAATGAAAGTATTTATTTCCTTTGTACAAATCAAAGCAGATTGCAACTGATGTAATTGGGTTCTTTATTTGAGGAAATAGTTTTTCTGCTCACTGCACGTAATATAATTAAATTTTACTTTGTTTCAAAATACATTTAATTAGAATGCTCTTAATTCTTGCCTGGTTACACTGCTTAGATTTATTGATCAAAGAGTTACGTTAAAAAATAGTTAACCAGAATAATAATTTATGAAAGAAATTCATATTTCTCATAAAATAAACAATATTAGGTATTTAATACTTATATAAACAGTTATTCACGAAAGATGACGATTCAAGGTCATTTGTTCGAAGAAAGAATACACATCACTTTATAGCAGTAGCTTAGCAACATTTTGTATTAGAAAGAGAAAGATTATTTGACCTATGTCTATTTAATTTATGTGGTGTGACAGATATACGTAAATAGTGGCATTACTTTCTAACACACTATAAATAATAATGACATATGTCGTAGAATTACAGATACCTAATTATCTACTACACTGCCCTCTGTGTTAATATTTACCCAGTGGCGTTGACGTTTAAATCAGATTATTATTCCTTGGTTTATAAGTTAAGTCTATGTTTTTGTATTTTGCAAAAACATAAGTAACGAACATAAATCTTTCAGAAAGGTATTATTTAGAAAGAAACATAATTTTATAATAAATTACTCTTTTTTTTCAGTTAAAATGTGTCCATAAATATTTCATGTTGCACTCCTATACATACGAAATGGTATGAAGTTATCCGCAAGTAATATTATATCAGACGGCTCACAAAGGACATTGAATAGTCATCTTTCGTGAATAATAGTTTATCCGTTTTAACTATGGAGTGGTGTGAGAATAGGAGCAGTTTGATCTTGTTGTTTGATTGGACAATATCGACAATATTATTCGATCAGAAAACAAGATTAATCTGCTTCTAACTTCGTACCACTACATAGTTAAAACTGATAAAGTTTAGTCTAATAAGTTTCACTATAACAGTTTCCAGTAAAGATGATCGATCAAGGACATCTGTATCATAAACGAATTAACAAATTGGCATATATTTATCTCTCTCACAAAAAGTGTGTGCAATAAGGATGTATATAAACACATTGTCTTTCGAAAATTCGTAAGTTAGGATATTCCATATCGAAACGGTGCTCGTTGTTGACATTACTTTCGCTGTAATTAAGTTTATGTATTAATTCAGATATATTACCTTGATACATAGCCATACGAATAATGTTATATTCTGTCAGTGTCACTGACACTGGGTCAGTATATTATTTTCATATTTGGTTTTACATTTGCTAATAAACTTACCAGTTGACTTAGTTTTGAATTTTAAATGCCTTTACTGTAATCCATTTATTTTTATAATAATAAAATAACAGTAACCCTCATACAAACATAGTAGACGACATTACTGAATTTGACAGGATAAAGTCTTAATTCATACAATTCGTAGGCGACCTTGATCGTACATATTTTAAAAGTTAAATTGTAAATAGGGATGTTGCGCTGTTGCAAGAATTTTTATATCACTTCTAAGTACTAAATTTTAAAGGATATTGTTCTTTAAAGAGCCTCAAATTTGAAAATATCACGATATATTCATTAGATATTTTACAATTGAAATTTGTATAATATTTTGAAAAGTCACGTGATCTGAAACAGATAGTATGTTACGTAATGCAACTGGTTCGACCAGATTTACGGTTTTGTGTTCCATAAGTCCTGAAATTATTTACTGGTTTCTATTGGGAACGCGGTTCCTAAAAAAAGTTGGTAAAAAGTCGGGCCACAGCAACCACGAAATAATCCTGGTTTCTCTGATATTTTTACCCCACTACCATTACTTTCAAGCATCATAACAAAATCAAACGATATCCGTCAATGTGAAATTTCTAAACTGCATTTTTACTAGTATTACTAACTATTATAGATGTAAGTATGAAAACATTATTTATATTTGATATATTGTCGATTGTGTTATTTTTATTGACATTATTCAACGTTATCATTCATTTGGTTAATTTTAAATGTCATATGATTCAATGTCAATCTGTCTCGAAATAGATGAAAATATTCAGGAACCGTGGTGTACCCTGAATCAAGATACTGGTTTTTTGGACTGACTTACGGAACATAGTAAGAATGTGACATCAGAGCACATACATTTAATATGTGACAAACTATCGCCTACTTTTATTTACATAAATACCGTAAACTATTTTCCTATTGGCTATGAATGACGTACTGTATGTGGTCCTACGTCACAGGAGTAGGGGATTATTTTCCATAATATTTCTGTTGCCAATCTTTTAATTTTATTATTTACGAAAATAACAATAAATTATTATTTTTATGTTAGTATAAAAAATATTACATAACCTTTCATTTGAAACACTTTTCAAACAATGTGAAACCGGCTCATTCCTTGTGGCATCGAAAGAAATAAATTATTCATGATTTTTAAATAATTTTTAGTAACGCATTCCTACAAATTTGAATTTTTTCCAACACCACTCTGATACTGGTGGAGATAGGATATTGCGGTTTGAAAATTTGAATTCAGAATGAAATTCTCTTTCATATCATATGTTATAAGATTTTGCCGATGAGCAAGTTCTTTGAAATTTTAAACATCTGCAAACGGCTTAAAATGTAGATACCTCATCACCTGGATGAATTAGGCATATGTACAAAATTCTGATGTTTACCAAACATGATATAGAAACAAAAAGTATGAATTTCGTAAGTATTTGTTTATACAAAAGATAATTATTTATCAGTAAAATTTGTTCTACATACATTAGACATGAATATTTATTTTGCGTATAAAACTGATATATTTATGTAATTAGTACTGCATAACGATAAGGTTATCAAATATTCATTATGTCATTAGTCAATATTAACTCAACCTATTTTATGAATAATAATAATAATAATAATAATAATAATAATAATAATAATAATAATAATAATAATAATAATAATAATAATAATAATAATAATAATACAGTTTTCGTGCAAAGGCACCATAAGTAACACTTCATGAAATACTTACTGTACATTAGTTTGCAAATTGTTAATGGGTGCGAATCATCAGTTAACAAGAAATTTGTAGCATATAGTATAGCTAGTTTCGTTCCAGTAATTAAGCAAAACTTCCGGTATTAAACTGTATTTTGCATGTACTGAGCAATTCATTTCTGCGAGCTACGTACGCTTGTGGTCACAGTAAAAACATCCTTCTCGGAAAAACACATAAACAATCAGATACACAAGCAGTTCTGTAATAATTACACGCCGACTCACTGACTTTCTTGGAACATAACTATTTTTATGCGGACAATTCCAGGAAAAACATCCTTCAGATTGTTTTATTGTATACAGATTCCAGATGAAATATTTTATAGTAAGATTTGAATCATTCATGAAACTTGTAACAGGGATTTCGTTCTGGAATGTGTTGTATGTAAATCCTTTGACATGTACACTGTGGTAAAATTCAACTGTATATTATAATACTTGTTTCAATTAATGGTGGTTTATTACAATTACTACCAGTATGTACAATTTCTAATATCTTAAATTGATAAAGCTTTTAAAGAACACAAACTAACTATTGTGTTCTTTAAGCTCTAGTGTACTAGAGAAAATAGGAAATATACTTTAAAATATAAAATCTGGTGTAGCCAACACAATACCTCCCGCGATTTACAGCCCGAGTCGCAAAAAAGATTATGTTTATTTCTTAAAATATAGTCAAATCTGATCCAAGTAACTACCTTTTTTTAAAACCTCTCAACAGGATTAAATCCCAATTATAGAGTGGGTTCACATTCACACACATCCATGGCTTAGTGGGATTCGAACCCAGAGCCCCGAGGGCACTCATGATATGAGGCGTTGCTCTAACCATTATAGAATTCACTAATCCAAAAATGAGGATTAGCTTAAACATTTTTGAGAATCGTTAATTTTTATTAATCTAAATACATAAGTACGTACATATTTACTTATGCTGGAAACTGTATTAAATTTCTTTTGTATTGTTCTATTTACTTTTTCCTTTTTCAAACGTTACTAATATTATTTTGAAATGATTAATTCTTTGATAGTGACATTTATCTGTTAGTTACATACATTTGAATAACTGCGTTTTGTTTGTTTAAAGCGTAGGCTCTGGGATTTAAATTATAGATAATTTTTATAAATTTATCCATAAAATATATAGAAAAAGTATTAATGCAAATCTATAGGAAATTTAATAATCTTTAATTTTTATAATAACATTAATCTCGAAAAAATAACATTTAAAGAAAAGAAAAACTATTTTGAGCTTCTAGTAAAGTGCCATTTCCGGTTATCTGATTTTCACCAAAATCTAATGGGCTCTTTCCATTACAGAAAAAGTGCGAAATACAAGGTTTCAAAATTTTCTGAATGATAGTATTTGAGTTAGAATGGAGGATCCACACACACATACACACAGACATCGTGAAAATGTTAAAATTGGATTCTAGGGACCTTAAAACGTGGTCATTCACCAAAATATCGAGATGCGATTTTTAGCACGATCCCTATACCTGCCTTACCAAGGGTAACGGGAGGTAAAAATAAAAATGCCATCCGGACGTTTCTATATATTGAATATTGAATACCAACGTGATGCAAGCATATGCAAGTAAAATACATTTAAGCTTTGTATGAGTGTTTATTATGTTACAATAGTTATATCACAGTATAGCGGTCGAGCGTTTTCGCTTTCTAAGAACTACTGTGCTTATATTTTCTGAATTTTTTAACTGTATCAGCCAAATAATAATGATTGGTTGTTCTGCCCCTAATTGTAGTAATAATACTAGACATGTAATATCCAAATTTTACAAATATCCTGCTAACTTGGTCAAACTTAAAAGGTGGCTAATGAATTGTAGAAAAAAAGGCGGCATTTCAACGCCTGGAAATGTTCTGTGTAGGATCTAAAATGGTCGATCGGTTTGCTCTCCTACTCCTATATAGTGCTTTAATGCAGCTAATGACGTCATGCCCCGCACTGATTGTTGTTACAACATATGCGTGGTGGATTTTAAATTAAACATGTTACAAAAGTCCAGTACAAGGTTGTTAGCTGTCATTGGCAAATAAAGAGGTTATGTACAACTGCAGCTGTGTATTTGTATTTATTTACAAACGTACGTGTCCAAAAATTCTTCTAGAATTAACAAACATTTTTTTTACATCCATTGTACATACAAAGATACTTTTTAGAAATCAAAATATATTAATCTGGCAAATTTCACTGGCAAGAACTGATAATCGTAGTAGTAGAAGTGCAAGAACGTGCGCATTCATTAAGGTTCAGTTTATTCAAAAAGTATAAATGAAACACGTAAAACTCAATTAGTGTGCACTGATTATATGAATGGAAACGGAGTTATGCACTTATAATACATAAATGGAAAACTATAAATATAGATCAAATTATCCTTTGACATCTGTATGTATAATTCTCCAACAATAGTCTTTCTTACAAGCAATAATTATTCTAATCTGAAATTCCTGCTACATTATGTTTCCGTAGTGAATGCAGATCATACTTCAGTTAAATTTGCGTTAGCAGGAACTCTCGGAGGAACTTCTGCAGCTGACCTCGCGATCACACTCCCAGCAGGACCGTGCTCTACCCGGGAATCCCAATCACGCGATATTAATTTCATAAAATAAAATGTTGGTAGGTAATTATACGAAAAGCGATGTTTGTTCAGCGTTTCATTAATATTGTATAATATCGAATGCATAATATTAAAGCATTAATAATAGCCACGGAATAAAAGCGTTTTATTTTATGCCACGTAATTATTTTATGGTAAATGGCTTTTATTAGTTATGGATTATGAATGTTGATTACAGAATGATTTCAAAATCATTTTATTGCATTTATGCATTGTCTGTTCTCCTACCTTTAAAAATTAATAACGCACATGTTTGTTTAATTACTATATTAAATGTTAAAATTATTGAAACTAATAATAATCTGCCTGTGAGTATATTAGATTCCATATAATTATCCATGTTGACAAAATTTGTAAGTGTTGTTGAGTTGACCACGAAATTTTGAAAATCTGATGTGACTAGCACATTGTTGTGTATTTGGTACAAATTCCATACAGAAAGTTTCTTGTAAAAGATTCCATATTTACAGTAAACTTATAACACCAACATAAAATTATGGTTTCATGGCCTTATGCCTGAGTCACGAATATAGAGACCCGGGTGCCATAAAATTATTTCAAATTGCTCAAAAGTGATTCTGTGGTGTGCTCTCCACACTAGCAATGAGTGCTCGTGAGGTGATGCTTGCTATACGCCCGCACGGTACGAATGTGTGATTATCATTACCGATATCTGTGTACAAAGCGAATTGGTATACCTAGTAATGGGTAATGTGCCGTGACGACTGCCATGAAAAATAAAACAATAATTTGTTTGTTGCTTTCTTACATATCTGACAGATTTGACATTTCTTTTGATTTTATTATTACTAGAATAAGAAGACAATTTCGACGATGAAAAAAATAATCACAAATTCTAATAACACTAAAATCAAAAGAAATGTGAAATATGACAGATATGTCAAAAACAATAATAGTGTATTACTAACCTCGCTTCGCTCTCGACAATGAAACTTTTCACCGAGGTTTATATACTATTTTATTTTATTCACAATCTGAAATAAAAAATTAATAATTGATATTTATATAATAATAATAATAACCTAACATAAATAAACGAATGGCCTGAGGCTGTTAATTTGATCATTTTTCACATGAACTGTAAGTTTGATTTCTAACCTTAAATTTTGATTTCCCATTTATCTACACTTATTTTACAAATTCATTCGTTTCTTCACATATAAAAGTAAAAATATTTGTATTTCATAATTTAAGTAGCTAAGCTACCAATGATGGGGTGGGGATATAAATATAAGTATTAAATAACGCATGAACTGTCAGTTTGATTTCTAACCTTAAATATTGATTTCATTCCATTGATTATTTGTATTATTTACAATTTTATTCCATTTTTTATTATATAAATTGTAAAGAAGCTTTGTTTATATAAAAATACCCATCACTGATACGCATTGATATTTCAAACCGGGGGTAGCTATTTTCCGCCTCAAGGTTGGAAAGCATAGCGTGAGCGTAACTCAGGGTGAAAAGTGTCAACCCCAGCTATACTCACGTTATACTTTCCTACCTCTTAGAAAATGAGGTAAACAATAACTAACTTCTCAACTTTTTAAAAGTCAGAAATCATCATATTACTAACCGATTGTAAATAAACATAGATTATTGTTCTATTTTTCATAGCACTCTGACACTTGCCTTAAATCGTGTATTTTCTTTCGCTACCCATATATATGAGTAGCGAAAGAAAACAATTGTACAACAAACTTAAGTATCATTCACAACAAAAAAATTAACGTAGCGGTAGAATTAGTGGCAGTGGTAGTGGCCTGGGTAAAAGATTGAATGCGTTATAGCAAACGTATTCGTTCACATCAAAAAATTAAGAAAATTAGTAGTAGCGTATTGGCAACGGCAGCGGTAGTAGTTTGCAATATCCAAACTTCTACGTTGCCACTACCGCTACCGCTTAATTTTTTATTGACTTCTGACATCTGATTGCATCTGATAAAATGAGCAATAGGAAAAGTATTATTTTGATGTGTGCGTCAGCTGTTGCGCTATATAAATAAAAAATTAAAGAAAATAATAGAAGACGATGGTGGGTTCGACCTATAAATCAATATAGACAAAATCAAGGCGATTACCATAATTTATTGGAAGACTAACCGACACAGAAATGTTTTTTTTCTTACACAAGAATGAATGTGGAGTTTTTTGATAATCTATAGAGCTTGGTAGGACCGTCATTAAAAAAAATTTCCACAGAACGCCTTTTTTTGCATTAATTTTAAAATCTTTTATCCCACACAACAGAGTGCTTGTGGATAAGAGATATTAGTAAGTCATCATCCATGACGCAAAAATTAAATGACAGCATTGACAGCTATAACTGTCAACCTTGCACCCTAGTAATTTATAATAAAAAATTCCTAGAAACTATCATTTCAATAATTTTTCATTGTGAGCGCAAACAATTTTTACTATAAATTTCACGTTACCGATGCCACTAATTCTTACACTACCGCTAATTTTTTTTGTTCTGAATGGGCCTTTAGTTATCAATCAATTCCCTTTTTCAATCTAAACATTTTCCTTTATTACACATTTGTTCGAAAATTAATAGGAAAAGATATGGCGTCAAATCAAAACTTTAACAATGATTTCCTATGTCCGAAAAAAAGTAGACAACCTGTATTCATTTAATACAACAACTGAACGAAAGCATAAAATATTACTATAATACCTATGAAGTATAGGTATTGTACATCTCTTCCAGTCTATATTTCAAGACCATAAAAGTAATACCCATGATCTTTTTAAATTTTCACAGGTTTTTAAATTTTTAAATCATGCAGACTAGACTTCCTGTATGGTACGTACCTATATTCGTCGTAAGATTTTATTTGTTTTATACGTACTTTACTAAAAAAAATATTTTATTGCAATGCATTATAAAAACGTTATAACAATAAAAACACATTCAAAATATGTAAATTTTATTGCTTACACTCTTACGAGTACATTTCATGGCAACGACCGCATATTTCATAAAATTATACATCTAAGAACAAGTATTTCAATTCTACGAAATATTCGTTTTACTGTTAATGAAGAATATTGTACAGTTAATAACAATGTAAATATCCAATATCATTAACTTTACGATTTTATTTATGTGTTTTCTTGTGTCTTTAGAGACAAGAAACAAGACGTTTGTCATTTATAGTTCACTGGATAATGTGTGTTAATGACAACAGCTCGCAGATTTTGCACGAAATATAATATTGTTTGTATATTTACAAAAAACATACTAACTAAACCGGAATTCTCATTTTATATGCGCAGTACAGTAAGCAATTTGAACAAGTACACTTACTCGTATGGGAAAAAAGCTTGTGAATTGTCTATAGTATATCTATATAAAAACATTAATGTTGATTGTGTTACGACTATTAGTGTAACAACGTGATAATATCTACATGGAAATTACTCTTTAGTAAAAACAGTAATACTATCACCGGAAACATAAAATTTGTTATAAAATTTAATTATGCGAGATAATGTTCTCTTACTATTTGTGTTTTTGTTTAACCATATTATAAACTACTTCTGTAACATACAAAACCGTTAACGCTTCAATTATTAAATACCGAAGAAAGAACTACTTTAATTCAGGTAAAAACTTAAATTGTACATTGTTAACTAATCTTGATATAGCAATGAAAATTTATGAATGTTTCAATATTATATTACATTGCAAAATTGGCAACATGGTACAGAAAACGTTCATAAGAATAATGTTGCCAATCTCCGCCACTCTGAACATAGAGTGTGAGGCACTGTAAGGTAGGATTGTCAAATAAAATCGAAGGAATTAAATGACATATTCAGTATTGTAATAAATAAAAATACTTATTATTGACAAAATTTGATTTAACGAATTTAATTTATTTGTTTAATGTATGTAAAAACGGTTGGGTCTCAAGCGTCATCTGCTACTTTCTTATGTGAAACACACTACGCTGTGTGGCAATACTGTTTTAGAAGCCGTTTACAATTTATTGTTCAATACAGAGTTCTTCTAAATCCACACAGCGCTTGGTGCGGTCCTATAGTCCATTCTCGGTGTTCTGGAAATCAACAACTGGGCTTCGTCATGATGGTTTAAGTGTGTGTTACATCATAGTAACGATTCTCTTTTAACTTCAATTTTAGTTTGGCGAAGGAGAAGAGTACGCCGGTACCAAATCAGAGGCATACGGAGGATAATGTAACAATGACATTATTGGAGGACAGAAATTGACACACAGCTCTTGCTTTATGGGCGTTCCTAGGATTTTGATCTAGCAGGGAGGTGGGGGGGGGGGGATTGATGGTGATATGGAGGAAATTTATATATAATTTTTGTGTATTTACTTTTCGCGATTTTTTTAAATATATACATTAGGGTGGACCTTAAAAGAAGTCAAGTCGAATTTTATTCGGGACGCCCCCTAAAGTGATTTAAAATAAATAAAATAAAATAAATCGCACGCAATGATTCCGCTTAAAAAATCATTGCCAGCACAGTTTTTATTTTTTTATTTGGAACTATTGGTTAAAATTCGACTTGACCCCTTTTAAGGTCTAATTTACATATACTTTTAAACAATTTCATATACTTATTTTCTAATATTTGAAATAACAGCAATGATTTTTTAAAGATATTAAGGTATAGGCGGTGTGCACAAAAGTAGTCAGCGCCGACAGCGGACAAAAATGACAAAAGTGGTTACTCATTGAAACAAAACAAGGTTATGTTTTATGTCAGAATAATTTTAAAATATCTATTTTATTAAATTTTTGCAATGAATGCTATTGATAGGACGTCAAATATTATGTGATGCAGTGGAAGATGTGATAATTCTGACAAAATTACCGATTGAAGTACGAAATTTTATAAATTTCGTAGAATATTATATGAGGAATATATGCGTAAGAAAAGTAAGAAAAAAACTTTTCAACAGATATCTTCTACTTACATGAAGAATTCTTTTAGGTTTACATATTTCCTCCTTGTAAAAGATACTTATCGTATGAATAAAATTCAAACAATGGTCGTATGATTGAAACAATGAATTATATAAAAATGTGTTTCTTAAGTTAAAATTTGAACAAAATATAATAAAAGAAGCAGAAAATTATCTTAAAATTGTATAATACTTGCAGTTGTATCATATAGAAGGTCTATTTTTGACATAATTAGTTTATTTATTATATATTTTATACATGTAATGTTAATGTTAAAAGTAAAAATTCACATAGTTCGTATTTTTCGTGTATTCTCCTTTCCGAGCTTGTACAATTGATTCCACTTAGAGCCTGGTATATTTTCAATGAAGAATATTCGTCAATTATTGCGAATATTAAAGAAAGATGCTAACATCATCCACTGATATCGTGATATGCAGAAACTTTCTTCTTTCCAATCATCCAAGTTTTCCAATTCTTTAATTTCCATGTATTCTGCATTTTATAATATTTAACTAATATTATAAATTATAATATAAAACTAAGTATGATAAAATGGTTTACAGAAATCACATATATTATGAGAAAAATTATATTTTCTGTCACAGTACCTTCGCTGGTATTTTGACTTTTTTGATTCACATATAACATTTTAAATCATTTCTTTATTCATTTCAATATACTATGACGTATAATATTCATATACAACAGCAAAAACTCAAAATAAAATTGTAAATTGTATCACTTTCTCGTAATGTCAAAATTTATTAGGTACCCAAAAACGCCAAAGTAGCCGTTAGAGGCCATACGAGAATTGTACTGAACCAATATTAATGTTGCCAATTTATAGATAGCCCTTTTATTTGGCGTTGCAGAAAATCATATATCTGGTAAAAACGTTGTATGATATGACAAGAAAAACAATAAAAGTTTACAGACAATAGACTAATATTCGTAGATATTTCGGTTATTGCATATAAAAATAAGCTATAAATGCATTACACAAAACTATTCGTACTTTAATAACAGCAGTAAAATGAGAGAAACACAATCCTTAATCCATTAAATCCATCCAAATAAAAGTGCAATATGAGAAGTTGAGTGTGCAGTGCAAACAGCAGCCTTGTCATGTAATATAATTGGAAACCGCTGTTTACTGTAACCGAACACAGTTATTTCCTGCATTCCTTGGTGTCTGCTGCACCCCAGAGCCAAAGAGGCACTAAACAAAGATAATGAGATGGGCATTATCAGGGAAGATGAGATTGGAATAGGATTACTTACGCTGACGAACAACGAGGCCTAAACGATTCGCTTCGCCACCCTCACACTTCTAAGATGTACAACTTCATGTACTTAATCAAATTGTGGAATAGAATTAAGTGGAAGGGGATTTTCTAATATGCTACAGTTGATTATTCCTGGTAAAAATCCAGTAGGGATTTCTAATACTTTACTAATGAGATGTTATTCATATTATTACACCATTAATGTATATATGAAAATTGGACATTTGTAATCTGTTAGTGCTCCGATTAGTAAAAATGGAACGGTTAACGGAACACAAAAGTAATGAAAAGAATATAAGTGGTCTCCTCTTAAATTCAGAAGTGGAGATTGACATTGTAATTTCGTATATGGAAAATTTGTCTCCAAAGTGCATACTGAAGGAGACTATCTTATAAAATTATAGAGGCTGTTGCAGAATAAACTCCCCTAGTTTTACTTTGACATTAGTCACGCTCTTTTTACATGAATCTCAGTTCGTCTTAGCTAACCTCAGTTGCTTCAGCAATTATGTCCGTTATTTTTCATAACTGAGGTGAGATAAAGTGAGACCGAAGTGAGATGAGTTGCACCCCTCTTATCAGTGCTGAGTCACCTCAAAAGGTTGTGCTTCTTGAGTTTTTTCTCAAATAAAACGTGGGGAACTTTTCTGTATTGGAAAGAGCCCATTAGATTTTGGTGAAAATCGGATAGCCGGAAATGGCACTTTACAAGAAGCTCAAAATAGTTTTTCTTCGAAAAACACCTTCAAATGTTATTTTTTCGAGATTTATATTATTATAAATATTAAAGATTATTAAATTTTCTATAGATTTGCATTAATACTTTTTCTATATATTTTACGGATAAATTTATAAAATTATCTATAACTTAAATCCCAGAGCCTACGCTTTAAACAACAAAACGCAGTTATTCAAATGTATGTAACTGACAGATAAATGTCACTATCAAAGAACTAATCATTTCAAAATAATATTAGTAACTTTTTAAAAAGGAAAAAGTAAATAGAAAAGGAATCAAAAATGTAAATAAAAAATAATTGAATCATACAGAACGATAAATTAGACAATGCTTATTCGATTTAAACAAGAAAAAGGAACAATTATTTCTTTTTGCATGACCTTATTGTTAAATGATTGATGACAATTTGTTATTATCAGTTCAGAGGACAGTACTTCGGATTTTCTAACAAACAGTTCTAAGGAATTTGTTGTCGTTCTTTTATTTCACAAAAATCTTAACTCCGCTCATGCCAAATTCATCTCACTTTGAGTTGGGGTGAGCCGAGACAAATGATAAAAAGTACACGACTATTGTGAAGCGAGCAGAGGTCGGAGTTTTGGGGTGGTAGAGGCACGTGGATGGGAAGTTTCTGTTACAAAAAAATTTCAATCGTAAACACAATGTGGACGAACGAGCAACGCACTTTTACTATGGAGGCCTACATCCGCGAAAACGGGTCTGTAATCGCCGTCCAGCGTATGCGTTTAGTATTCGGTTCCATATATTCCTGCACTAAGCAGTTCTAGTCCGAAAATCGATTACGTTATTGGTAAAAAACTTTAAGGAAACAAGATATGCTGTCAGGAAAGGACATGGATAACCTTTGACTGCTCGAACACCCGATCGATCGACGAAGAGAAATCGGGAAGTTATTATTGTTCCAAATATTTTTGTCCCAGTTCTTAAAGAACTTGGTCTAGAAAATGTCTGGTTTTATTAGAATGTTCTCCGGGTGCTTGATTTTCCTGGAAAGGCGATATTTTTTGGCCCGCGCGCTCGCCAGATTTAACACCGTGTGACTGTTTCTTAAGCCGAGGAATCTGCAAACCTTCAAGAAGCTATTCCGCACAGAAATCCGCCGTATACCCAGGGGCGCACACAGGATATATTTTTTTTAAATTCCTAAATTAAAAAAATTAGTAATTAAATTGATATTTGTTTTCCGTAGGAGAAAAAAATAAACAGATGGCAGGTTGGACGACGACAAATCCCCCCATTTGACCGCCATTTTGTCTAGCAAAATAGTGATATCATTGGTTGTTTTTACTTCAAAGTGTAAACATTGAAACGATTTATCATTTATATTTAAGATAAACATTTATTTCACTCGCCAACAAATGTTCAAAAGTGACATTTTCCCCATTTGCTACGTTGCTACTTTATTCTAGGAGCTGTCCGGACCTACAGGACCGCCCCCCTGTGTGTGCCCCTGCGTATACCCCAAGAAATTCATGAAACTTCATAAGTCGCTACAACAGTGTTTGGACAATGGTGGACACCATTCAGCCCATATTATTTTCAAAACCACTTGAGATAAAACTTCCCTTGAAGTTCAGGTTGTGAAAACATTTTTTTTATATTTTGCGTTCATAATGAAGTCATTACGATACGCAATTGCGTATCGTAATGACCTTCATTCCGATACGCATTTTTTTGTTTTAGACGGTTGGTACTAGATGACGTTTCTTTAACCCATTTTTACCTAATTTATTTTTAGTTAATTGACAATTCATTTCAATAATATAATGTCGAAATTATTATTATTTTTTTTTATTTAGGGAAGATTATTTACATGAAAATGTACAAATGGTTGCAAATATAATCACAAATTGAGTAAGTAAATGTTAATATAATGTTAGAATTAGTCCACATAGATGGACCCAGTAGTACTAAAAATTTGTAGATTGAACCTTTGAACGACAGAAAATTATTTTTAATTAATTTGAAAGCAAGTTTTAGTTGAAATATAAGAAAAATTAAAATTTCCTGTACACTGAGGCTGAAAGGGTTAAATTGTCAAACGTCAAACCTGGAAGATAAGACATTTCAATATAATCTCAAAATTTCTTTTTAGTTTGTAGAAGGCGCAAAATATAAAAAATAGTATAAAGAACTCATTTTATAAGACTTTCTTTCGCACTTTTCAATTAGAAAACTCGCTAACGCTCGTTTTCTAAATTTTGACGCGTGCGAAAAAAACATGTCTTATAAAACACGTTCTTTAATATACTATTATATCTTCAGTATTTTTATTATTTCACCTGCAAAACTAGAGAGGTTATTTTGACACATTCTGTAAATATATCAAAAGTGACTCGCATGTATTAAATAACTCCAACTACATAACTTAAATATAAATACAGGTTTTTATTTTGAAATACCATTCTTTACTTATAACTACATAAAATTATAAATTCTTGAAATACGGAATCTTAAAGATGGAAACACTTATAATTATTATGTACCAATGATATAATAATATATCATTACATAACTAACAAGACTAGATCGTAGAGCAACAATGTTCAAAAAACCGTGACCACAGTCTGAATCAGTAAAAGTAAAAATTCACAGTGGTTAAACCGAGTCCACCATAATTGTATTTTATCTTCGTGCTGAACAATCATTTCCCTATCTACTTTAAAACTTTAATTATCTCCGTCTGTCCTCTGAATTGTTCTTAGCCTACGACAGTAATTCAACGCCGACTGCGGTCACTCTACGTGACTGTCACATGTTTATTTCATGCCCACGCCGCCTACCATCGCCGTTTCCTAAAGCAATTTGTTCGCCATCAGAACATGCGTTGGAAATTCGACATACATTTTTTTATGTCGCTTTTTGGGGACGCTGGTAAATAACTAGATGGACGTGAGCTTCAAATAGAGATGAATATTTGGAAGTATGGATTTTTTGTGTTGTAATAATTGGTACGTGACTTGGGAGTGCATGTGATATGGAGAGTGATTTTGTTTTTGTGTGCGTATGATTCGTGTTTGATGAAGAATTTTAAGGTCTGGCTGCAGGTTTTGTTTGATTTGTGATTATGGAATATTTTATTTATATAATTTTGTTCATCCTAATTAGATAAAAATTTGAAAAAATATATTCGAGGTTTGATAAAAAAATAACGAAAATTCCCCTTTCATTTTCAGTAGGAAAAATGATATTACAGTTATTATTTCAGGCATAAGAACAAATTTAGATGAGCTAAGCTAAATTATAAAAATTGATCTAATTTAGTTTCTACATAATTATTGATTAGATGAATTAAATTACTAAATTATTTCCAAGCCAATTAATGTTAATACTGATAGCTCTTGTAAATTGTTTTAATTCTTCATGATAAGACTACGGCATATGCAGAACTGTGTTAAAATTAAAAAGTGAAAACTAAAATGTAATAGATGAGCTGAGAATAATTTTCCTTTTTTACTTGTAGTTTCTTGTTTAATTATTACACCATAAACCTTAGAAAATTATATAATTTAATGGGGACTTATGATTTTAGAATTTTACTGTTGCCATCTACTGAGTTCTGAAGTAACCTTTTAGACAAAGACGACAAGCTCAAAGAAAGAGACAGCAAAGCACTATCATGACCTCTTAGATAGAATCTAAAACAGTATTTAAATGTTTTGAATAATTTTGTGTTTCAGTATTATTATTATTTTTAAAATTTATATTCTGCTAACAAATTATTATTATAACAAAACTGATTATTCATACGTACGTCAAACACCACCGCAAAATAAAACAGAAAATATCAAATCGGATTAGAACAACACGTTGAGAAGAAAATAAAGACCATGGTAATACAAAACTATCTCTTTCTTCGAGCCTGCCGTCTTCCTCTAAAGACATGTAGTTCAAGAGGGGAGAATGTCTGTTGTGTGACGTCAATATCATAAGTCTCCATTACATACGTACAATAATCATACCAATCTCAAACCTACTATTTTACCTTCAAGAAACTAAATTAATTATTCTTTTTTGCATGGGTACGATACCAAAATCTATAGTGTTATGATCTTTTTACCTGGTGACAGGCCGACCGACAGATAGGAAATTAACATGTGAAATAACTTAATTGTGAATAGTAAATAGTATCTCCCCAATGCAAGGTACTAAGTACTACGTACTTTGTATACTTATTGGAGGATACTAATTATATGGATTTCAAATCAAATTACTCAATTTAAATGTGTAATATTAGAAAAAATTGAGAAAACTTTTATAGTATCCAGGATTGTTGTTCATATCCCGAAAAAATGGTCACTAGGTATAATAGCATAAATAAATTGCATAGTGGTAGCATGCGCGCCTGGCAATAAAAAAAACTCGGAAAGACTTGGGTTCGCAACCAGCCAGCGGTAAAATTTAATTTTAATTATTACTTCTCAAAATAGTTTTTATTTTTTTAAATTTTTGATTGAAATTTAATAAAATTGTGTATTATTAATATTTATTGTAATTATTTAACTGTATGTTGTAATCATTGTGATTCAGATTTTACAAAATATAATTTATGCTTCAAATAATGTTTATATTTTATAAAAGTCAATAAAAGTTTGAAAACATATTAATAATAAGTATTATTTTTAGATATTGTTAATTACCAAGCGCACACGCTACACCTATGCTATTTGAATTGCTCCTTAGTTACAATTTTATTTGGTATACAAACAATAATCTTGGAAATTCTACATAGTTTCTAGAGTATTTTTAATATTACACATTGAAAATTACTAATTTCGACTGTACTCCGTAGAATTAATATCCTCCAATAAGTATACAAAATTCCAAAGCTTTATTTGATCACATTTCACTTGTTTATATACAGTTAAGTCTACACATAGTCAGATATGTTTCATTGAAAATTCTACTTTTTCGTATCATTTTGTGAGCACGGGTAAATAATACTTTAAATCAGTTGTAATCTGTTATGTTTTGCATTTCACATATTTATTTATCTATCTTGTAACATGCTATGTATATTCAATAGTTTGTTACTAATCACTTTCCAATAAGTAACGGAGAAAACGATGTACGAGGTGTGTTCAAAAACTATCGCGAATTTTGAATTTTCGCGGGTTACGTATATTCGAATTTCGATCTTTTTGTGGCTTTATGTTGGTACTCATGTCTCTCACTTATGTCGACAAGCTCGGCCATTTTGAATGTTCACTTAATTGTTGACAGCTGCTTTGCTTGCACGTGTTTTGGATCGTCTTCGATTTTTACCTATTCAAAAAAATGGAACAAAGAACCTGTATCAAATTTTGTGTGAAAAACGAAATTAAGTGCGCGGATGCATTCCGAATGTTGACTGTGGCATACGGAGAAGCTACCTTGGACCAAAGCAACGTTTATCGGTGGTACAAAATGTTCTCAGAAGGCCGAGAAGATGTGAACGACGAAAAGCGTGCCGGACGCCCGAGCACTTCAACAACAGACGAAAAAATTAATGAAGTGGAGAAAATGATATTGGCCAATCGTCGAATCACCGTTAGAGAAGTTGCTGAGGACCTAAACATATCGATTGGCTCGTGCCATTCGATTTTTATCAATGATTTGGGCATGAGACGGGTCGCCGCGAAATTTGTACCAAAATTGCTCAATTGCGACCAAAAACAGCATCGCATGAACATTGCTAATGAGATGTTGGACTCTGTCCGCGACGACCCAAATTTGCTCCAGAGGGTCATAACTGGTGACGAATCGTGGGTTTATGGTTATGACGTGGAAACCAAAGTTCAATCATCTCAATGGAAGCTGCCGCACGAACCAAGACCGAAAAAAGCGCGCCAAGTTCGGTCGAATGTGAAAGTTTTGCTGACAGTTTTCTTCGATTGCAGGGGCGTGGTGCATCATGAGTTCTTGCCACAGGGTAGAACGGTCAATAAGGAATATTACCTGCAAGTTATGCGCAATTTGCGCGAAGCAATCCGCCAGAAACGCCCGGATTTGTGGAAGAACAAAAATTGGCTTTTGCACCACGATAACGCCCCTGCTCACACATCGTTGCTTGTGCGCGACTTTTTAGCCAAAAACAACACACTAATGATGCCGCAGCCACCGTATTCCCCAGATCTGGCCCCCTGTGACTTTTTCTTGTTCCCTAAACTGAAGAGGCCCATGAAAGGACGACGTTACGCTACGCTTGACGAGATAAAGACGGCATCGAAGGAGGAGCTGAACAAGATAAAAAAAATGATTTTTTGAAGTGCTTTGAAGATTGGAAAAACCGTTGGCACAAGTGTATAATATCTCATGGGGATTACTTTGAAGGGGACAAAATAGATATTCATGAATAAATAAATAATTTTTGAAAAAACACAAAATTCGCGATATTTTTTGAACACACCTCGTATGTGTTCTACGGAATTATAAAAATATAATATCTAATATTAATTAACAAATTTGATTTGTATTAACAATGTAAATTTTAGTAAAACTGAACATATTATGTTATGTTTACCACTGTTTACGAATGATTCCTTTGAAATTATACATACGAGTATATGACATTGTTACGTGTTATTAATGTCAAGTCCATATTTTTACCTCCCGCTACCCTTGGTAAGGGAGGTATAGGGATCGTGCTAAAAATCGCATATCGAGATTTTGGTAAACGACCACTTTTTAAGTTCCCTAGAATCCAATTTTAACATTTTCACGATGATGAAACGGAAATGGCACTTTACTAGAAGTTCAAAATAGTTTTTCTTCGAAAAATACATTTAAATGTTATTTTTTCGAGATTAATGTTATTATAAAAATTAAAGATTCTATAGATTTGCATTAATACTTTTTCTATATATTTTATGGATAAATTTATAAAATTATCTATAATTTTAATTCCAGAGGCTACGCTTTAAACAAACAAAACGTAGTTATTCAAATGTATGTAATTGACAGATAAATGTCACTGTCAAAGAACTAATAATTTTAAAATAATATTAGTAACGTTTTAAAAAGGAAAAAAAGTAAATAGAACAATAGAAAAGGAATTTAATACAGTTTGCAGCATTAGTAAATATATATATATATATATATATATATATATATATATATATATATATATATATATATATATATATATATATGTAGGTATGTAGCTAGATTAATAAAAATTAACGATTCACAAAAATGTTTAAGCTAATCCTCATTTATGAATTAGTGAATTCTATTCTATTCTGGTATTTAAAATTTAATCTTCATTTTATTATATCTCCGGTGGCTCAATGTTTCGAGTTTAGAGCAACGCCTCGTCATGAGTGCTCTCGGGGCTCTGGGTTCGAATCCCACTAAGGCATGGATGTGTGAATGTGAACCTACTGTGTAATTGGGATTTAATCCTGTTGAGGGGTTTAAAAGATAGGTAGATACTTGGATTAGATTAGCCTATATTTTAAGAAATAAACTGTCAAAATTCGCTGATCTAAAAATAAGGATTAACTTAATCTTTTTTGCTACTCGGGCTGTAAATGGCGGGAGGTATTGTGTTGGCCACACTAGATTTTTTATGATAGGGACTGTGCCTCAAATTGAACGCAAAATATATGCAGCTCGAATCAACCCTAAAGGTCTAAATATGTTACAAAGTTAATAACACCTACCTAATATACTAACGCAGGTTTCTGTAAATGACTTGAATCTACCCTACTAAAATTTCCTACCTTTTACTTACCACCTTTTGACCTTCATACCCTATATCAACTCAAAGGCAGATTGAGCAACTCAATTGGAGATTCATCTTCCCCTATAACTTTACAATGCATGTTATAATAAGATCTCACAATACTATTTCTAATCCTTCCTTTAAATTGGCATCCTTATCTCAAAACCCCAGAGAGTTTAATCCTTCGTAATTTCGTTCCACCACCTCCTGGTTCTATATTTCTATTTGCCGAGTGGTGGTTGTAAGTCGCGTTTTTTTACGAGCACGTCCGCTCGGTCAATCTTTCTGATGTTCAACCAGCGGGTCTTTATAACTCGTGCTCGACACTAAATAATTCAGGTTATGTTCTACACGGCAGCAACAGCATCGCTGGGGTAAGCGGATATGACTTGTATGGTGGATGTCCGGCATTTACTACCCCGGTAGAGGGGGTAAATGTGCGGTAGTTGAAAATAGTTTTTACTGTTTTTAGTTTTATGTTTGTGGAATTTTTTATTTTATGTATGCTTTATACTTTATACATGTATAGAATTCCATTAGACGAATGAACATTAATGGTACTTTGAGTTGCTGGTTTTGTGATTAATGTTAGTTTCAAAATCACTTTACTGATATTGTATTCCCTGAAGCTTTCTTTATGACAAATTATGCAATTACAGTTTATGACTAACTGAATGAATATTTTATACTAAGAGAACAGAGAACCTACCTATATCTAGTTAAATTTCTTGTAATGTTTAATGTATAAAACTTCCTTTATATAGATTTTCCAAATAACCTCTTCAAAATAGAGATATGAAAAACTGAAGTCTATGTTGACGGTCATTGCATCAACCAATTTTAATTGTCATACTTTGAAGGGCATGTTTGGCAATACAGGTGTCCCAGAGTCCCAGATACTATCCTTATTTTAAAATCTATTCAATATTATTTTACGAAATTTGGTATCTAGGGGTTTTACAAAATATTCGTTTCAGCAAAATATTTAACGTTCTTTAATATAAGAATTTACATAAATTTACGATAAATAATATTTAGATAATTTTTTCCTTGTAACTACTACTTCCGGTTGTCCAATTGTTACCAATACTTAATCAATTCTTCCCATTATTGTTAGATTGAGGAATCCGTAGTTAAAAATTTCTTAATCTTATAGTATTTGAGAAATCGTGGATCTAACATACACACACATCCACACACACACCCACACACACGCACACACATCCACACAAACACACACACACACACTCACATCCACAAACACATCCACACACACACACACACATCCACACACACACACACACACATCCACACACACATCCACACACACACACACATCCACACACACATCCACACACACACATCCACACACACACACATCCACACACACACACACACACACACACACACACACACATCCACATCCACACACACACACACACACACAAACGCGCGCACTCGGCACACACACCATCATTGCAAAAATGTTATAATCGGATTCAAGGGACCTTAAAACGTGCTTATTCACTAAAATCTGGATATGCGATTTTTAACATGAATTCAATACCTCTCTTAACGAGAGGTAATACTTATTTGAATTTATGCCAGTGATCATGAAAACTTGAACTGTACGTCTGATAAATTATTTTATTAATTTGCTTACTTTCCATTTCTAGCCGCCTCGGTGGTCGTGCGGGATGAGGCAGTGGACAGCACTCGAAGCGACCGTCACCGCTCGGCCCTGGGGTCGTGGGTTCGATTCCCACCAGGGGCTTGGATGTTTGTGTCGTCTTTATCATGTCATCTCCATCAAACGGAACAAATAAATAACAAGTTTATAGAAATAAAGCAAAATTGACTCAACCACATATAATCATCAATTGTAATAAAGTTGTACACTTTGAAATACAATAAAGATTATTATTATTATTATTATTACTTTCCATTTCTATGTCGAATTATTGATCACAAAAGTTATTTTAAACATATTTACAAATTTTTATATGTTGAAATAGATCAAATTGTGTGTCATCAATTACTAGCGAATTTATTTGTTTAGAAAACAGAATGACAATATCCCTAAGGAATAACAATTAAGACCTACAGATTGCTTTCAGTGTAGATAAAGTTTTATTCAAATTTGAAAAATAGTGGAGGACCCTATTGGTTGTTTTATTAATGTTTTCTAAATTTTAAACTACATATGTATTGAAACCATAAAAAATGCAGCAATTCTCTAAAATTTATTTGACATTTTATTTCGATTTAATATTGTCGACAACTAATACTTATAAGTTAGGAAATAATTAAAGAAGTAAACGTTAATGAACTTACAAAGAAATTAGAATGCTATAAATTTATAGTTCCGTTTGAAAATGAAAGTTAATTTAAATTAGTTTATAGTTGTAGTTTTTTAACTGAACAATATGCATTGATACTAATTTTAAGGAAATTATTACCGTTACGTATTCTATTATAAAAATTGTATTACAATAAATATTAAGGTGTGATAATATTTAGGTAGCATTTAAGGCTATAACAATTGTATTAACGTATTTAATATATGCATTAAATTTAATAATTACTGAATTTATTTAAATAATAAATTTCATTCGCTGGGCGTCCTTAATAGAATTATAAATTAACATAAACAGTGAAGTCATGTACATACGCTTACCGTGTAATATGAAAATTTTCTGCTTTCTTTTAATGTACGAGTATGCTGGACATCAGCTGCTACTATAGGGGTCAATTTTCCACATCATAAGGTTAAAAAACACATACAAAAATTTATGTTAGGTATGTGAAACACTATTTTAAAATTAGCATTTGTTTCTTGAACATTCAATCATAAGATTTTTATTGTGTAATAGAGGTCTCGTGCCAGTCGTGCCCGTCTAGCCTGAGAATCTAGGGAACCGGATTCGATCCTGACCAACGCCAAAATTATTTCGAATTTTTATGGCACAAAAGTGACCTCTTTGGTGCACTCCCCAGCAATGAGTTCCCGTGAGGTGACGCCCGGTAAACTCCCACACGGTATGAATATTAGGTTGGACCTTGAAAAGGGTCAAGTCTAATTTTATCCGCGCCGCCCCCTAAAGTGGTTGCAAATAAATAAATAAAATTGTGTAGGCAATGATTCCGTTTAATAATATTCGACCGTGCCTAAATGCATTTGATTTTCCCCATTTAAATAACATTGGGTTTTGACATATTTTGGAACTGTATTTTTGTCAAAGGCAATAAGAGGTTTAAAAAATCCACTCCATATTAGAGTATATATTAGAGTGACTCGAGAATATAGTCCAATATTGAGTGCATTTTTTAAACCTCCTATTGGCTTGGAAAAAATAATGTGTCAAAATCCAATGTTATTTAAATGGGAAAAATTAATTGCATTTAGGCCCGGTCAAATATTAATATTAAGCGGAATCATTGCCAGCACAATTTTTATTTGGAATCACTTTGGGGGCGATCCGGTTAAAATTCGACTTGACCCCTTTCAAAGTTCACCCTAATGAATTTGTCATCATCATTACCGATATCATTATAAAATGCAGGTTGGCACACCCAGGGATGAGTAATATGCCGTGATTATATATTTATTTATATTAATTTAACTCGAATAATTGATTGGTATTCAAAGTGAAGATGTAGAGCTTCACTATATTTTAAACCGAGAAATTTCTTCCCGAGATTAAATAAATTTTTACAAGTGAATAATGCAGTACTTTAGGGTTCATATGTTTATAGAGATTTCTTATATTTTATAGGTTAAATTGACTTTAAAAATACAGTTAAGCTGAGAAATCAATCAACGAACTACATCAGGAGCTCTTTCCTTTCGTGTTGATTTTGCGAAACTGTAGAAAAATTGTTGTAACATTCTATAAAATAATGCCTCATCTGCTGTTGATGTTTGACGTGCATTGGCTGATTTTATTTATTGACACTTAAATAAAATACATTTTTCTTTCATATTATAACAATGTATTTGGACTAATATGTACATTATCGATTATGAAATGTACTGTACTGTAGTGTTTGTAAAAAAATATCTTATTTTAATAAATGAAAATTATCTCGTATTCGTATTATCTCACTGTGCAATTTTTTGGATGAATACTATTTAGATAGGCCACTTCTCTGCCTGTTTTTGCGGACGGTTTTTCCTCTTGCATGAAGGAGAGAATCTTCGGAGGAGATGCATCCTGTCCGTCCTAGTTAATGCCGGGCGATGCATAAAGGCTGGTTTATGCAACTTCTCATAAGGAATAAGGAATAAATCATAAAATATAAATCTGTACTCATATATCGCACTGTTTACGTAGTTTTAAGATAAAACATAAACATAGGATACATAAACATAATACATAAGAAATGACTAAATTTTATTTCTTATGTCTCATCCTTATGTGTTACGTCAAAATATGTTAACTGCGCATGCGCAGATTTCAATGTCACTAGTTTCTGAAATAAGAAAAGATACCACATAACGTAAAGTGTTTTGATGATATTTGGAGTTTCATATAATCTAAAAATAAAACCGAAAAACAAGACCTCCTACTTTTTAATTGACAGTACAAAAAATAGTGTATATTATGTCCGGATTTTAAGGATAAAATAATAAAGAAAATGTTTGGGAAAGTGTAGTAGGAGAAATAAAATTAACAGTCAGTTTGAACATAGTTTTCGTTTTATATTAACTTGTATTCTAAATTATTACTTTTATAATGTTGTTAAAGACTGTATGCCTCGCTAGATAAATTAAAAAGCACTGGAGTGCAATATATTTTTTTAAAGAGTGCTATTCGTGATTATATTTTATCCGTCAAATAAATATATCTTTTCTATGGTCGGTCAAAACTTATGCTTTATGAAAATTGCATAATCTGACTTTATCGCCATGTGTTATGTACTATCACTGTTTTATTTTTATCCTAATGAAAACTTGCATAAACTAGCCTTAAAGCCTATTTCCAGGATTTCCAAATTTGACTACTTATATGGTTGTAACAAAAAGCTCAGCTAACTCACTCCATGTGATCTGGATGCGGTATTTCGCTACCGAAAATCGGTCACTTAAGTATCTAAGGAGTGAGAAATATTTGTTGTAATGTTTTATATATTTATTGTGTATTAACTATTTATATTATGTATGGTTTGGACACGAATAATAATAATCTCGTATTACTTAATAGTTAGTTATGTAATTTGATTCATATGAACTTTTGATACCGTTATGATACATTAGTTTAGAATACTCCAAATATAGGACGCAAGATTCATACATTATCAAGAATAAAACGATAACGCCCACATGAATTACATAAATTAGAAATAGAAAATATAAAATAAATGATTATGCTTGGAACACAGACATTGCTGTTTGCTTATGACGCCATGCTCATTGTTTAGTTCAAATGTTATCAAAAGATTTTCATACGTGGAAAAGTGATGGCTGTTAATTATAATTTATAACCACAGAATAGGTTAAAATAATTAGTATATTTGTGTCTTCAATGAAGAATATTATTAGTTTCGTCATAAGAAAAATATGTCTATTATATCGATTAATATATTCATGCTTTATGCAGGTTGCAAATGATAATAATAATTTATAATTAGTCACGCATATTATTTATTGATGCAAATAACCTATTTAATTGTACAACTTGCAAGTAAGATTTACAATATATAAAACCAGGTTTAACTCATGCATATAATATACATATCGTAACCTTGAAGTTAACCACAAATATCAATATTGATTAAATATTTTGCAAGAAGTATATAAGCAATAAGAGTATAAATCATTTATTTTTACCGTACTTTCAAAACAAAGAACAAAATGTGTAATTGCCATTGATATTGAACTGTTTTATTTGTTATGTTACTTTCCCGTAATTGCTTCACTTTGCATTAAAAATTGACAAGAATAAAGAATATGTATTTTACCGTAAAACCGGAAGTCGTTAGATACAGAAAATCAATTTGTGAAAGTTGATTTCAGTGATAATAAATTATTGATGGACAGAACAGTAATGCTTTCATTTGTGTTTACAAAGGGGTTTATGTTCAATAGTAATGTAATGCATTATTAATGATAAAATCATGATAATAAATTAACTATGGATAAACAATAAATGAATATATTTTGTATTCTCATTATTTATACAGGTAATAGGTACATCGAAATCAATCAAATCAGTGCTGTCTTGGACTTGAAATACCTAATAGACAGCACCGATAGTACAGTGTGTTCAAGAAAAAATTCGAACTCGGAATAGGCTATGATCATTATTAAATTCAAAAGTCAAGTTGTCAAAATTGATCTTGAAATGTACTTGTAAGGAGAAAAAATAATAAACAAGGATACAGTATAGTGCCATTTTTACCTCCCGCTATCCTTGGTAAGGAATGTATAGGGATCGTGCTAAAAATCGCATATGGAGATTTTGGTAAATGAGCATGTTTTAAGGTCCCTAGAATCCGATTATAACATTTTTACGATGATGTCCGTATGTGTGTGTGGATGTTGGATCCACGTTTTCTCAAATACTATAAGACTTAAGACATTTTTAACTACGGATTCCTCAGTCTAACAATAATGGGAAGAATTGATTAAGTTTTGGTAACAATTGGACAACCGGAAATAGTAGTTACAAGGAAAAAATCATCTAAATATTATTTATCGAAAATTTATGAATATACTTATATTAAAGAACGTTAAATTCTTTATTCGATAAATATAAATTCATTATTATATCTTCTATAGATTTAGAGATAAAGAAATGCATATAAAATAATTTGATGTAAAATATCTCAGATCAAATTACTTCAAGACAAGAAATTCAAATGTTTGTAATTGACATAAATGTCACTGTCAAAAATATTTGTATGCGACTCTCAAAAATCTTTGTACATCATTATGAAGATAATGAAAATAAAAAAAAGTTAACAACGCAAAAGAATATACGTAAAAAAGAATATAAAAGGAATTTGCGAAAAAATGACGAATATAAAGAAAAAGAAAAGGTAAGTAGAAAAAGAATATTTCAGGATATTGAATATAAAGAAAATGTATGTATTATACATAGATTTTGCAAATAAATGTGAGAATTATTTTGTAGTGAGACATGAATACATGTATTTGTATTTAAAAATATTTTTCGTTTTATGCGTACAACCAGGTAAAATATCTGGCGAGAGGTTATATGCTGGCCACATAAGATTTTTTTTTAGCGAAAAAGGGAGGTTGAATACGTTCTCTTCCCGGGTTATTCTACAACCGCCTTTAATCACTTATTAATGTTTTACGGCACAGAACAGCTAAGATTTGAACAAAATTGTTTTCCCAAATTAAGAGTAGAATTTACGGGAGGTAATTTGCTGGCTACATACGTTATTTTAATACAGAAATAAATAAATATGTAACACTTATTATTTATTAATTACAATAACAAACAAGATTACAAACAAATAAAATTTAACTTTCACTTTTTGCTAATAATTTATATCTAATTGTAGTCTCTTTTTTTCACGCTTCACATCGACAACAATAATAAAATTCGTCTCTTGGAAACAAGGGTAAAATCAACAAAAACTTAACTTTTAACTTCCTTTATTTTCTGCTATGTAATTATTTAATATCCGGCCCATTGTAGTCTGCATCACCTGCCCGCTACACATGAAAACAAAAACCGCATCAAAAACATAAATTACATCTCTGTGAGTGAAGTGAATTTCGCTGACCGTCATCTATTTAGGATTCGTCAGCTTCTGATAAGATAATAACTCAACCATAGACTCAACACGCTGCCACCTTCACTTAGAGAAGTCAGTGTTGCTCAGCACGTTGAACAGTGAGGTTAGTTTCATTCAGTGCGTTCATTTATTCCGATAACGTGTTTTGTTTTGTTATGTGTTGTGTGAAGTGTCAGCTGTGCTGTTGGTTGCTAGTGCAAGTGATTTTGTTTTAAATCAGCGATGTCAATAGTGAGTGTTGCCGGGGTGATGTCTGCTTGTTTGAACGTGTTACTGGCGTTGTTATGATGAGTGTGGTGCCACCTGGATCTGTACGAGCAGCTGTCAAATTTTTCAACGAGATCAACAAACGAACCAGCGATGCTTCAGTCAGGTAATTGCATTTTTTGGGTTGCTAATTTCATCATTGTTGTAATCAAGGTTTGTTTTGATGGACGTGATTACGAGCGGAACCGTGTTACACTTTTTTTTTCATTTACATTGTTTGGTTTTTTGTTGTTATGCAGTAGGAAGCATATGTAACTGATTGAATTAAATTGAAAGATTTATATCGTTGAGATTTAACTCAATAGATGCACGTGATGTAATGGAGATCATAACAAACAATTTAATCTGGTTTTCTTTTATGAATGCAATGAAAGTTGTCGCGTACAATTGTAAAGATTGTTCATATCATTAGTGTATAAGTGCATTAAATAAATCGGGAATATACTGAATGACATTAACTTTGTTTTTCATGTGAATAAATATAAATAAATTAAATTTAATTATACATATAAATTGTACTAGTTAACAACACGTACATATGTACAGGATGGATATCGAAAAGTCGAAACGATTATTTTAGCTCTTCATATAAACGGAAAAAGTTATTATAAAGTTGCAGTTTTACACAGCCATGGATTTATGACAAGAAATAAACCAATGTGTTATTTTAAACAATCAATGGGGCCTATTCTGTAACTCAGTGGTTAATTTTTAACTACTGGTTAATTTTTTTAACCAATCAAGTATGTTGACATATAATAAAAAATCTGGTGTGGCCAGCACAATACCTCCCGCCATTTACAGCTCGTCACAAAAAACATTTTTATTGGATTACCGAATTTTACTCTAATTTTGACAGTTTATTTCTATCCAAGTAACTACCTTTTTTTTAAACCCCTCAACAGGATTAAATCCCAATTTCTGAGTGGGTTCACATTCGCACACATCCACGCCTTAGAGGGATTCGAACCCAGAGCCCCGAGGGCACTCATGACATGAAGCGTTGCTCTAAGCATTGAGCCACTGGAACTATAATAAAATGAAGATTAAATTTTAAATACCGTGATAGAATAGAATACACTAATCCAAAAATGAGAATTAGCTTAAATGTTTTTGTGAATCGTTAATTTTTATTAATCTAAATACATACCTAACTTATGCTGGAAACTGTATTGAATTCCTTTTCTATTGTTCTATTTACTTTTTCCTTTTTAAAATGTTACTAATATTATTTTGAAATGTTGAGTTCTTTGATAGTGACATTTATCTGTCAGTTACAAACATTTGAATAACTGCGTTTTGTTTGTTTGAAGCGTTGGCTCTAGGATTTAAAATATAGATAATTTTATAAATTTATTAATCTCGAAAAAATAACATTTAAAGGTATTTTTCGCAGAAAAATTATTTTGAGCTTCTAGTAAAGTGCCATTTCCGGTTAACCGATTTTTACCAAAATCTAATGGGTTCTTTCCAATACAGAAAAAGTTCGAAATACGAAATTTCAAAATTTTCTGAATGATAGTATTTGAGTTAGAGTGGAGGATCCACACACACACATACACACAGACATCATCGTGAAAATGTTAAAATTAGATTCTAGGGACCTTAAAACGTGGTCATTTACCAAAATCTCAATATGCGATTTTTAGCACGATCCCTATACTTCCCTGTCCAAGGTTAGCGGGAGGTAAAAAAGGGATTTTTAGTTGTCAAATCATTACGTATTGAATAAAAATTTTAACCAGAGGTTAAAAATTAATCACCGAGTTACAGAATAGGGCCCGATTAGAACTAAATTTAGATTACAGTATTAAATTAACGCAAAATGGTAAATTGTTTTACTTCTAATCGACAGTTAAAATAATTACGCATTTTTTTTATGTCATAAATCCATGGTTTCCTAGACTAAAAGCTCATAAAAACAGAAATGTTATAATAAATTTTGTACGTTTATATGAAGAGGTAAAATAATCGTTTCACATGATTTAGATACAGAATTTAAATTTCAATAACTTTTATTTGAAGTATTTTTGGATAAATTAATTAGGTAACGTTTGCGCAAAGAAAAACTGATTTCCCATGTTAAACGTCAATGTTCCACTTTTCGATTTATGTGTGTAATATAGTATTTTGATAACATTATTCATATTCAATATTTATAAGTGATTACAATAATTACATACCTGTCTACCTACGTGCTGTATCGAAATAGTGAAAACTTTTGTATTGTTTCATTTCAAATTTTTATGATGAGTAATATTTTTAATTTTGCACAATAGAAAAACTAATGCATATTTAAAAACATTGAATTCAACTATCATTTTTTTCACTATTGCTTACAGTATTTGTGTAAAAACCTTGGGGCCTATTCTGTAACTCACTGGTTAATTTTTAACCATTGGTTAAATTTTTTAACCATTAAATTATGTTGACATAACAAAAAGAGGGATTTTTAGTTGTCAAATCAATATTTATTGGATAAAAATTTTAACCAGTGGTTAAAAATTAACCACCGAGTTACAGAATAGAGCCCATTAGTTAAAATTGGTAATAGTAATATAATACAAAATTGACGTTATCTCCCTTAATGTAGTTTTTATTTTTATAATCTTTTATTTGTTTTATGGGCAAATCTCAAATCTTGTAATGCAATTTTAACACCTTCAGATGCGATGGTCTTAAAATTTTGCACAATTATAGTAGGACTAGCGAATGAAAATTGAAATATTTTATAGATGACTTTTGCAAATACTCATTCAAGTACTGGGCTAGAAAATCCTAAATATATTACCATATATTGCTTAATTACGGTACCTGCAAGGTAAGCAATATAGCAGGATAACAAGACAAGGGTGCTTTTAAAATATTTCATCATTCACAGCCATCCATCTATGTTGGGAAAAATATACTAATGTACTCACAAAAATTTTAATACCTGAATGTGAAAAGAAACCACATCTATAAAATAATTTATACGTCAACTTTCATTCGCTAGTTATACTATACGTAATTCCGATGACAATACAATATTCGTTTGGTCTGTTTAATTTGCTTATTTTCTAATGTCGAAGATGGTGTATTTGTCGAATATCAGAAGAGTAAATTTTTTCTCTAAAAGGGAGCCTTTCAAATGAAGTCAAAAAAATTATAACACCATAAGAATAAAAAGTTTTAATTGTCGTTATTCTTACCATCAATAACCATTGAAGAAAATCAAATTAGAAACCAAAATATACACCTATAGGTTCATCTTTAAGAAATTGGTACTCTTGTAGCAGACGAGATAACTTCACCAGCAAACTGTTTTTCTTTTTGTACTCTACTCCTGAATCCTGAATCACCCTGTATATGTAACACATTAAACCAGATATTGTTACAGAAGCAGTTACAGATTGAAATAGAGTTCTTGTCGAACATTTAATTCAAATTCAGTTAAAGAAAATTTGGCCAATCAAAGGTGATACGATAAGCATTCACTCATTACTTCAAACATTCTTACAGACTAACAGACGCCAAATGATTTTTATTTATTTACACAGATAAGAAAAAAATTATTTTCTTGCAAAGCAATTCATATACCCGGTAACATTATTTGTATTTATTGATTTAATATCTGAATAGCAATTGGTTTTTTGACAGCGACATGTTTAGACTTGTTTAATTACTTGTAGTATTGTATTTGATGTTTTTATCGCTTAGAATGTTCGAGTAGGTTCGAGAACAATGACGCCGAAGTATGTGAACTAGTGATGGGTATAATCGAATGATTTTGAGAATCGAATTATTTGTATGTCTTCGATCATACTGCTGTTAACGTACGTAAGAAAATATTAAAGTATAACAACTTGTGTACCTACTTTAATATTTTAAAAGCAATCTTCCACCTATTCTTTCAACGATATCCGTTGTCAAGAAGTGAATTTTTCATCTCAAAGTAGACAGAAACTATTCTTTATTTTTCTAAACTTTGAGAACTGCACTTAAACGATAACTGTCGTGTATATGACAGCCTTTGTTTGTGTTTTATATACTGAACTTGAGACCCTAAAGTGCACTGTAGACATTCTGTAAAAAGTGTTGATAAACTTCAGGATATATTATTATCAAATAGATTAAAAATTTTGTAAATAAAATATTTCACGTTTGGTCAATATTTAACAGATAAGTGAACCATAACATGTGATTATATCAAATGGCAACTTGTGGTCTGATGCAGTTTTGTTTACATATTGTAGGTAATCGATTATTTGGCACGTTAGCTTATTTATCGGTTTCAGAAGATTAATGCTGCCATTCTGAGCAAATCTGTAAATCGTACAGATTTGTAAATCTGTAAATAATGAACAAAATCGAAACGAAAGCTGCTACTCTTATGTATAATTTTATATTTATCAACAAAATTAGATGCGTTTTTCTCATTATTTTACAGATTTACAGATCTGTAAAGGCCTGTGTCCACGATCCTAGAAATCGATCCGAGTTCTCGGATATAGTTCGCAATTCGATATCTCGGATCGTGGACACTACCAACTCGGACGCAAAAATCGAATAGTAAACTAAAATGGGAAAATGCGTACTGTCCCATTTTTTCATACAAGTTGCTAATTTCATTTAACTGTTACCAAAATCTTGACGTTTGATGTTTAATAAGCTTGAAAATGATAAGGTTATAATATATTACATAATTCTATTCATTTTTGATATTGATTATAAATAATTACTTATAAATAAATTAATATATTCGTTGTAAAAATTTAATTTACTTACTGCCGGAAGTTTTTATTTTTATTAGTATTTAGTATTGGTAGAAATGATTGAAATTAACTTCATAAATTCGACCAACCTGACATCTGTAGTTATACAAGTTCAATGTTTATGATCAAAAAATGTGATCGAGAACTCGGAATGATTTCTAGCATCGTGGACACAGGCCTTAAGACTTACAGATTTTTTCAGAATTGCAGCATAAGCCTTTGTTGACATATACAAAAGTAGGCTAGTAACTAAGTAATAACTGTATCTGTACGGTAATTACAGTCAACAACAGTCTACAAAATGAAAAAAAAAAAAATAATAAAATAAAATTAAAGTATGATGCTGTGCATTAATACAGATAACGTTAGTGTACCTACCTTTCTTAAAACGGTTTACTTTATTCTAAAATAATAAACATGATGAATAAACCACATACCTTGAATATTTGTCATATTGAAATATGTCAAAATAATTGTTTTGTTTATCATAGCATGCAAAAAGCAGCATAAATAAAATATTTTCAATAAATATTATTTAATAATAATGTCTTTATTTTCTGAAACCGATAAACTATTGAACAAACCACGGATGTTTTGAATTATAACAATCCTTAGATGTCTTAAAATCCTCGCTCTACGAGATCGGATTTCAAACCGACATCTGCGGCAGTTATGATACTCATAACATTCCTAGGTATGTTAATAGCTATTATTGTAGATTCTTCCTTTATAATATGCCTACCATAAAAATGGTAACATTGACGCCTACATATCACAATACGAATTTTTTTGTAAAAGGAATTACAGTATTTTTGTATTATTTTGTGTTAATTTTGAGGTTAATTTATCCATTATGTAGCTTTAAAAAAATTGATAATTTCAGTTTGGTTGGAAGTAGAATAGTGTTAAGAATAATTTTAAATATAACGATGTGGTGTTTATGCTGTCAGTCATAAAGAATAAGCCTAAAAATAAAAGTAGTGATATTAGATTTTTTAGGTTAGTGAATTGTATATTCTACAACTAGTCTGGAATAGATAATTTCCGCGTGAGCGAAAAGTTTGTAGTCCGAGCCGTAGGCTAGGTCTACGGAAATACTATTCCATACGAGTTTTAGACTATACTTTCTCTAACACGATTATAAGAAATATTTTGCTCATCACTTGACATTTTTACTAGAAATAATAAAATATGACCTATTCATATGTTACAAAAGCAATAATTTTTTATTTAACTTCCCATGTAAAAGCTCCAAAACGCGTAAAACAAGGCGTATACTGGGCCTTTTCAATTTAACGGCTATCTCTTTCTATCGCTGCAAATAGTAAGAAAATGGCGCGAACAACTGCCAGTTGGGCTGTCAAACGAAACATCAAAAATATTGCAGTCATTAAAATACCTGTATTCTCAGTGAAATATTATATCGTTAGACATTTTAACTTCAATAAAAGCTTTTGTAACTTATTTCGATAAGATTTTTTAAAGTTATCTGAGATATTCTCACATTTTACGTCTACATTTTTTAGAAACAAACGTCATAGATCTCAGTTGTTCTTACTATGCGCAGATCCCCATTGCGCAAATCTTTTATCTCTTTAAATTGAAAAGGTCCATTAGATTGTAATCATTTATTTTATAATTTGACAGTTAAGGCAGTTGAGGTGACAAAATCAAAGAAACAACGCGCCAAGCAAAACCGACTTGATTTTGAAAACAATTGCGTTTACCCATGTATTTTAAAGGGGTGAATTGAAAAACTAGTGGGCTTTGATTTCTGTAACAGTGTTACGGAATGTGCTCATTCTGTAACAGTTTTCAGTTACAGAATGTGTGAATTCCATAGTAGTGTTAAAGAAAACTAGTTACTTATATTTATTTTTCTGATATTGGTATATAGATGGCGCGTGTTAAGTTTAGACTGGATCTGCGCATACTTTGGCTTATAAATGAAACCCCTCTCCCTTTCTAGCAATTTTTGATATCGGAGTCTTTTCCTCCTTATAACAATAGCATATTTTAATTGCTATTACGTTTTGACTTGCCCAAGTACGAATTTTAGGTTCTGTGCAAGGTCAGTCTTGACAAATTTTTATATTTTTATCCTTTTTTTGCCAGTATGGAGTACGTTCAAAATATTATCCATAACAAGCGAAATAACAGACAAATCTGACATATTATGTCTCGTCAACACCGACATATTATGTCCAATGATTGTTGGAAATATTTGACAGTTGACACGCATGCGCAATTCGCTAACAGAAATAATAAAAAGGAGTAAAGTTAAAATTTAACCCTTATTATCACTATTTTTATTCTCAAATTTTGCGAGTATAACCCCACCTTTAGAATTTTTGCTTCCATTTCTTTAGGGCACTGATTTATTTTCATGTAGATGGCGATGCTTTTTAATTTTTAGATTTTAAGGTTTATAGTCCTCAAATTTTTGGTATTCCAGGCATGTATCTGTACCCATTTTTAGGTTATTGCCCAGAAATTGTATTTTGGAGATTTAACTTTGAACGCAAGTATCTCAGGAACTTAAAGAAATATTAATTTGCAGTTTAAAATAGAAATTTAGAATTAGGGCGTTAAATTGCACCTATCACCCTACCTAAAATGATACAGAAACAGTATCATTTATTTATTTTAACCGTACATAATAATGAAAATTGTTCATAATTTACCTCGTAATTTACTCAATATTCAGCTCAAGTACCTACATATATGTTATAAATGACGAATAAATGTTAGCGCTGAAAATTAGAATATTAAAACACATTTATCACCCAAACCGGTATATATAGTATTAATACAAAAATAATAACAAATCTAGATGACCGTCGCCTGGCCGAACCCGGTCACGCGGAATCATCCTTTACGCCGTGATTATTTCTGTAAAAGAATTAACACATGAGAAATACTCAGTGAGGAGGCAATCATTTACAAAAGGTTCAGGCATTCACACACCGTACACACATGTTGGCAACTACGGGCAGTACCGCTAGTTACTACGGACCCTCTGCCGCTTCGGTGGTGATCCGGAGACAATCCTCTTAACCAACTGGATCAGATCACTACAGCCCTAACTGCTGCTACGCTGGCGACCACAGAATGTGGGTCACTACAGCCTTCCCTGCTGCTACGCTGGCGACCCTCGGGTTCACACGAGCGGCCACTACGGAACCACTGCCGCTTCGGTGATGATCCGGAGACATTCCTCTTAACCAACTGGATCAGATCACTACAGCCCTAACTGCTGCTGCCGTTGGCGACACCAGATGTGGGCCACTACAGCCTTCCCTGCTGCTACGCTGGCGACCCTCGGGTTCACACGAGCGGCCACTACGGAACCACTGCCGCTTCGGTGGTGATCCGGAGACATTCCTCTTAACCAACTGGATCAGATCACTACAGCCCTAACTGCTGCTGCCGTTGGCGACACCAAATGTGGGTCACTACAGCCTTCCCTGCTGCTACGCTGGCGACCCTCGGGTTCACACGATGCGGCCACTACAGCACCCAGTACTGCTCACACGCACACTCACAATCATACACATGCTAGATTAACTCTCTCACCTGAATCACTATAATATCGATGTTCTCACACTGAAATCTGGAAATAAACTGAAATAAAATACGTGAATACCAGTATCATTAAATGTAGCTCTTATCCAACAGCATCGGTTACGTACCTAAATAGCTAATTAGAGACAAAACATAATAAATTTAATAAAAATAAACTTACGCAAAATAATATCTGTGACATATACTAATAATTATTAAGCAATATCAGATGATTAATTATTGTTATCGAAACGAACTATAAGTATTATAATACACTAAAAATTATGCAATAATAATTTCTTTCATGATAAATAGTTAAATTGTGAAAAATTATAAAATATCTGTATTGTACATAATGCTATCATTGGAGAAAGTTTTCCTTATCACTGATATAATATTTTCATTGAGTGTTGGTGTTGCAGTTATCAGTTGAATGAAATTCTACGAATTAGTTTAAACAAGTGTTTAAAAATAGAACAGCTTCGTATTGTTAAAAGGAAAAATAAATAGTAGGCATGAAAGAAAGTATTGTGCATTGTGTAAATTTAATTTCGCACGCTCCTCAGTACTATTTTGATATTAGAAACGATATAGGCGATTTTTTTTATCTTCAATTTTTATTGTATATTTGTAACAGTATAATGGTGACTTCCACCGTAATAAAAATTAGAAAATTGGTCTTTATGTAAAAATTAGACTCTAAATTGTATGAGAGACTCCCAAGTTTGAAAATAGTTATTTGTGTATCAAGGTTGTAAAAGTGATCTTTTTTGGCCGAATCTGTAGATTGCAGCCGAGGCGACCGCCGAGGCCAGCAAATCAGATGAGGCTAAAAAAGAACTTTTAACCGAGGTGCACACAACATTTTTTAGGCGACTATCACAAAAAGATATAAACTTTATTTTAAAAATCAATTTCACAATTTTGACAGTGACAGTTATCTGACAATTACATATATTTGGTTATTCATGTCACGCAGAGTGCTTTGCTCTATCACCTGGACAACTCACAAAACAATCTGTTTTGTACTGTTGTGTTGGTTACTGTCAAAATATTTTAAATCGTGGTGAAAACGTGTGTATCTCGTGCTAAAATATCTACAGTTATTAACTGAGAAGCAAGAAAATGAGCAGTTCAGATAGCGAAGATATCTCTAATACTCCGCCAGAAATACATGAAGCTGCGGGTAGGGCGACGTTAAATTTATTGCCCGAAAAGTCCCAGAAAATTTATCTTAAACAATTTGATATTTTTGAAGAATGGTGCAAGCTACATAAAATTAAAAATTTAACGGAAAATGTGTTTCTTGCGTTTTTTTCGGAGAAAGCTAAATCATTAAAAGCTTCGACGATGTGGTCTTGCTATTCTATGATAAAATTAACCGTGATGGTAAAAAAGGATATCGATATCAGTAAATTTTCAAAACTCATTGCGTTTTTAAAGAAACAAAACGTGGGCTACAAAGCAAAAAAATCGGCGATATTTACAAGAAGTGAAATAATAAAATTCTTGCGAGAAGCGCCGAATGAAAATTATCTCATGTGGAAGGTAGGTATTCATTTTTTTTTATACATATGCACATAGTTTAAATGGTTTACTTTTTCATGAAGGTTTGCTTGATAATTGGATTAGCTGGAGTATGCAGGAGAGAGGAGTTACGAAAAATAGCGATGGATGACATTCAAGATAAAGGTGATATGCTGATAATTACAATCCCAGAGACAAAACAGGAAATAAAAGAATTTTCACCATAACCGATGAAATAGTCGAAGAATTAAGTGCTTTAGAGTTATACAGGCAATATTTAGTCCTACGTCCTCCCCATACAAGCCACAAAACGTTTTTTGTTAACTATCGCCAAGGAAAGTGCAGCACTCAAGTTATAGGAGTGCATACATTTGGAAAAAGTCCAAGTCTAATTGCAAAATATTTACAATTGCCGAACCCCAACAATTACACAGGCCACTGCTTCAGAAGAAGCTCAGCCTCACTCTTGGTAGAAGCAGGAGGCGATATTTTAATGCTAAAACGGCATGGCGGTTGGAAATCTTCGACTGTGGCGGAGGGTTATGTGGAAGATTGCATAAACAGCAAAAAAGAAATTTCAAGCAGAATTCTTACAGGTAGAGATGGAGCTTCAACTTCCTTTGTCCACTACCTCTGCAAGTGGAATGAACTTTTCTAAATGCACTAATTGCACATTTCATATTAGTATTAATAATAAGTAAAATATAAATTAATTAGTATCATTTAAATATTTTCTATTCATGTTATAATTGTAAATTTAATATCTTGGCTATATTTTAAGTTAGTTTTGTTGTCTGTTCATTTAAATGGTTTCAATTCATGTTCTAATTTTAAGTTTAATATCTTGTCTATATTTTAAGTTAGTTTTGTGTTTTTGTTCATTTAAATAGTTTCTATTCGTTGTAATTGTAAGTTAAATTGTAATTATTTCTAAATATATGTATTTGTCTATTAGGGAGTATTGAATTTACTATTTAAACAAACGAGTGATTGTAGCGGCCGTAAAGTAAATGCGGCCGTAAAGGAAAAGCGGCCGTAAAGTTGTTTTTGACAGATGTAAAAAAAAGTGACACTTTACGGTTGTCAAACGATACGTAAAACAACTATTTATGTAATAGCCGCCTAAAAAAGTTATTAGTTTTATACAATTTAAGTTTTTATTTAATGCCATTATAAGCTACATATAATGTGAACATCATACATCTACTCCTCCGCCTCAGTGGTCGAGCGAGTTGAGGAAGCGTGTGCGCTCGGATCTTGAGGTCGTGGGTTCGATTCCCACCAGGGGCCTGGATGCTCGCTTGGATGTTTGTGACTGTACTTTCATCATTTCATCACCATCAACGCAACACAAATAAGTAAAAATGTTACAAAATACTCGACAAAATATAATCTAAAAACTTACCCTTATGAATATTGTAATACTTGTTTAAGACAATAAAGAATTATTATTATCATTATTATTATTATTTTATATTATTACATCATACTACTACTACTACTCCACTCTAACTTCTTACTGTACTTTTAAGGCAGTATTTATTTGAGAGTTTTTGAATAATTTCGTAGGTTAGTTGTGTTTGTTAGTACCGTGGTTAGAGGTAACCCTGAACTGACCCAACTCACCCAACACACTGCTGGGACAGTAGATCCAACCTGTCTACTATCGCTTTCTAAACAGTTGTGTTCTTTATTTATCTCTTATGCATTGCACGTGAGGTTGTTTACATATACAGGGTGTCTCAATAAGCTTGACCACTATTAGTAACTTTTTTTATTTGAAGAGATACGAATTTGGTTAAATGAGCAAAATTGTGCACTTTTGAAATACAAATCTGACGATATCAGTAAACATTAATTTATATCAGCGGTTCTCAAAATATGGGACCTACCTTTTTTATTTTAAATAGGAACTGTTTTTTTGCTAGAAAATATAATTTTCAATTCAACGATATAATCGTTTCATACCATTACATAACGAATTTTTTGAAAAAATCCATAGTCAATTTTATATTAATTTGATTTTAATATGACTACAATAAGTGTGCCATGAATGGAAAAAATAAATACATGTTATTTTTTACCTCCCACTACCCTTGGTAAGGGAGGTATAGGTATCGTGCTAAAAATCGCATATCGAGATTTTGGTAAATGACCACGTTTTAAGGTCCGTAGAATCCAATTTTAACATTTTCACTATGATGTCTGTGTGTATGTATGTGTGTGTGTGGATCCTCCACTCTTAACTCAAATACTATCATTCAGAAAATTTGAAATCTTGTATTTCGAACTTTTTCTGTATTGGAAAGAGCCCATTAGATTTTTTACTAGAAGCTCAAAATAGTTTTTCTTCGAAAAATACCTTTAAATGTTATTTTTTCGAGATTAATGTTATTATAAAAATTAAATTAATTATATTAACAATGATGGGATTAAATGACGTGAACTTGAATTTACCACCAAATTTCAGTATTGTATCATTTATTTGGAAGTAACACTAAGACGCGTTGGTTAGAGATCAGTTCAAGATTGAACCTGAAGTTCCCAAATGAAAACAGCCTAAATCTTTTGCTATCGCCTTTTTGAAAACCGGAGACAATTTTTAAGAAAATGAATGTATTTGTTTGATTTTGTGATGTTACGTGAAACAGAAACCATTAATATTTAGCAAACTGCTCTGGATAAACGAATTATTCACACTTATATTTCATTCTGTAATATTTTTAATAGTTATTTTTTTGTGGTTATGTAGATTATAAATATTACTTCTGAATTACTCATCATACATATGTTTTTCATTTAATTAGACGAAATAGAAGTGTGTATGTCACGAATGAGTCATTACCTTTTTTCACCTTCGTGAAATTGGGGAGAGTAGTTCATATCATCATATCTGATCATGGCACACATTTATAAATACATTCCATTTAAATTTAATTTGTTTATTAGTCATAATTAAATTAACATAAATCAATCTCCTATCAAGGATCACGGGTCGCATAAATCAAATGCTTGCTAATCGCATTAATATAATGAAAATTCCTTATCAGCCATAGACTGGCTTCCAATGAATCCGATTTGCACGTTAGGTATTAGTCACTTGACAAGATACCGTCGAGTCTGATTCCTCGTCTGATTCACGCAAGGCTTCGTTTAAGATTAGCAATATTTGCTGCCATGTGTGCCAACTACACGTTTGTGTTAGTATAAACGTCAGTTGTGTTCCCGCATGAGCGCTAATAACATTCTTTAGTCACGCCTACTGACAGCATTAGCATATGCAGTTTCTGTATAGTATGTTATTATTTTAATATAAGGGATACCGATATATATATATATATATATATATATATATATATATATATATATATATATATATATATATATATATATTTAAATCAACAAGTACAGTGTGATCAAAAATAACTGATTCAGTTGGCAATAATATTCTGGGGATCTTTTTATTCCACAGTTTACACAAAACCAGGATACCGATTCTTGAAATATGAGAATTTTCTCACAAGGTGACATAAAATTTCATCTCACTCTCATCTCATTTCTTATTTTCTCACTACTTTATTTCCCGAAACAAAGTGAAATATATTTCACCTATTCAAATGGCCACGATTTATCAAGTGACAAATTTGACATAAAAGTGTGATTTTTGACATTGACAGTACTACATTGTACTCTTCTTTGATTACCTTTACATATTTACCGTGATATTCTTATTTTTATTTTAACTGGTATTGATAATGTTGCCATACGCAACTACTTTTTCTAAATTTATTGAATTTTGAGTCCATATGTCTCCGTAGTCAATGTCCGTAGTGTAGTGGTATGTGTTAGGCAGCCTGCGGGCCAAATTTTATCCGCCCCTATGCTTACGAATGACTAACGTATAGCTAAATTTTCTATATTAACTATTTATTATTATTGCCGTAATCGAACAACTACAAATAAAATGTGTCTCACTACGTATAAACGTATTTATATTGTATAAGTATATCTAAAATATTTAAATCGGGCTGTAGTTATAATAGTTAAATGTATGTCATTTCCCACACCAAGCTGAATATCCACAAATCAAAAAACGTAAAGTGGTTATTTTTTTGTTGAAATTCCTAATGCTGATCTATGACTTGGTTGGTTGGTTTAAATTGTCACTTAAGCGATCCATTAAATTTTTATTCAGCCGAAATAATATTTTAAAAATTTGGCAGCAGCTACTTCTCTTTCGTCAACCATGATATTTGTAATAATTTTATTTATAATATTAATTAATATAATTTATTATTAAGCCAAATTTCTATAACATAAGCGAGTGACATTGATTCTCACCACCAAAAAGGTGGGGAGATAATTTTCACGTAGTGAGATGAAATGTGAAGTAGTGAGACGACAAAATTATTTCAAGAATTAAAGAATAAATCTCACTACGTGACATATAAGTCACGTGACGTTTTTTCTCACTTTTGTCACATCTCACTGACATCTCATTTTTCAAGAATTGCCCCCAAAAGCGGAAACACTATTTGTCATGTCATTTTTAGAACCTTTAGACCTGACAGCTAAAAGAATTTCGAATGATTGAAATGCTTTAGATTATTGCTCTACTGCTAATGTAAGAAATAAAAAGGAAACAATGACCATTTTAATAAAAAATTGTAAATGTAATCAAATTTAAAATTTTCAAATGTCACTGTCAACAGTGTCAACGGCCGGAAAAAAATTATGTGTCAATCGTGCCAATTTCAAGTACATTTTTTTATTGCCAACTGTATCAGAGTCATTTTTAGAACCAACGCGCACTTGCGAGCAGTTTTCAACGAGAAACCTCCGCGTTTGCTTCAAAAGATAGACAGCTCGGAGGAAACGCAACAACGCAGGCACTATCAATACGAGTCAAATTTATAAATGATTTTGTTTCATCCGTAGGTTCAGTGCAGTGGCAAAATTCCATGGTACAGAGAGACCGAAAAATTGTTTAAATTTTTTGATATATTCTACTACATTCTGTAACCAAGTAGTTAATCTCATTTTTTGTTGAGTCTGCAATACTATTTTGTACAATAGAAATCGTTTAAAATGAAAGGAATTTTCAGAACTGAATTTTTTGAAAAATTCTTCTACGTTGTATAACTAAATAGATAATCTCCTTTTTAATTGACTTCATTTTTATTTATAATAATATATTTAGTTTTTTTGTTTTAAGTACTAGTACATATTCAGTTGTCATATCCATATCTATTGGATCAAATATTTAATGAAATAAAATAAATAAATAAATATATCATCACGGCTTATTACCCATTGCTGGGTGTGCCAATCTGCTTTGTACACAGATGCGGTAATGATGAAATATTTGCACCGTGCGGGCGCTTACCAGGCGTCACCTCACGGGCACTCATTGCTGGCGTGGAGAGAGCACCACAGGGGTCAGTTTTGTGCCATTTAAAATTGGAAATATTTGGCGTCGATCAGGATCGAACCCGGTTCCCCAGATTCGCGACCTGACACTCAGGCACGCGGCCACGAGACCCCATAAATATTTAATGAATTGCTTAAAATTCAACATTTTGTAATGTACATTGTTGTATTTACAATTAATAAACTTAATATACATAGCATATCATACCGGTTATTTTCATTTCTTCTGCTACTTCTAATCAGCAGTTGTCTTTCAATGTCTGATTAGAATACTCGACACATCCTATATCGTACAGATCTTTATATTTTGAAACCAGAAGAACTAATTTCTCTTCTGTGTTTGACATTTTCATAGAACCTATACGTATTGTTTAATATGAAGCGTGTGAAATTTAATTCTAAACCGGCTATTTCCAATGTGTCTCGGGCGTATTCGTTCTGATTTAGGTAGCTGCGCTGCGCTGCGCTATCGCACACTTCAGCTCAGCGAAGCGAAGAGCAGAGAAAAATATTCTCCTCGAAGTATTCCGGCAAGTCGCTTCGCTGCTCTGCTCTTCGCTTCGCCAAAGTGCGCGTATACATACACATAATAATATATTGAATGAAAAAACGGCTCTTCGCCGCGCTTAGCTTCGCCTCGCCCAAGTGCGCGACGGTGTTATTACATTACAAGTCATGAAAATGTTTCATTGCAGACGAGGAGCGTCCTAGCATTTCTTCAAAGCCTCCGAGTCAAGCAAAGACATTTTTATGACGCGTGATGTATTCTTTTTTAAAAAAATCGGCAATTATAATATGTAGCTTAAAACTATAGAAAAAATTAGGTTTGCATAAATCTTCAGAGCTGTGACAAATTTTAGAAAACGTTGTCATGACAAGTAAACAAAGTGACAAATTTTATTATAAAAATTTGACGCGTTGTGTTTGCTTTCTTGCTATCGGTAATTTTCCTTTTGAAAACGAAGTCGCAATGCGAACATGATTTTGATGGTGAAGATGAAGTACCGATGGTCATAAATTTTCCTGTTATTTGTGTTTGTTCCTTCAGACAGTGGAAAGTAAAAATGGCTAGTCATGAAAATTTTATTTTCATGACTAGTCATGGAAATCTTACTTTCAAGACTCAAATTAGTCCGGAAATGAGGATTTTCATGCCGATTAAAAAAAAATTAAGAGAGGAAGAACCAGTGCCGAAGGTGCTTTTTGTAGTGAAGTGGCAGTGGACGTCCGAAAACCCTCTGAACTCCAGAAATGATTTACAAAATCCATGGTATAAGGATATAAGAAGCGCGTGCTTTTATAGTTATTAACGTCATAAGGCTGTTATGAAGCAAATAACAGACGCGGTTGAATATAGCCGATAGCCGAGATTTTACAATCAACCGAGTCAGTTATTTACATATCAGCCGTGTGACGTTCAGTATTTTTCATAATAACAAAATATCTTCTGAAAATTCTATTTTCTTTGGCATATTGACAGGTGACAGCTCTTCATGACAATTTCATGGTGCTGCGATCTTTTAGGAACACATGATTTTTAATAATTGTACTGTTATAAAAAATAACGGCCGTGGCTGCTTTGACGCATATATTGGTTGAGCATACAGTACTGTTAAAGAACATTTAACAATATGGTATTATGAAATAGTTGTTAACGTCATAAGGCTGATATGTAGCAAATAACAGATGAGGTTGAATGTTGTAAAATCGAGGCGATAGCCGAGATTTTATATTCAACCGTGTCTGTTATTTGTATATCAGCCGTGTGACGTTCAGTATTTTTCATAATAACATAAAATATCTACTGAAAATTCTATTTTCTAGGGCATATTGACAGGTGACAGCTCTTTATGACAATTTTAGGATGCTGAGATTTTTTTTAGGAACACATGATTTTTAATAATTGTACTGTTATAAAAAATAACGGCCGTGGCTGTTTTGATGCATATATCGGTTGAGCATACAGTACTGTTGAAGCACATAAATTGGATATCTGTAAATTATGAAAACGTTAAGTTTCTCAGGGTTGTTTGGATAAATTTAACCATACAACAGAAGGTGCGTTCAATGAAGTAAGCAAATCTAGCAAATGCTAGGTAAGCAAACGAGACTTGTTGCTTAGTGCGCTGAACGATTTGCTAGCTATATGACGTACTGTCATCCAGAAGCGTATATAGATGTCAAATATAACATTGTGTAATTGTGTACCTGTTGTATTTCTTTTCTTGGTCTGCGAACATATGGAAAATGAATTTATATATTTATTTTCAGATAGTGGGATTAATTTGGAAGAAGCCATATTGACTATAACAAAATATACAAATTTAATAATATTATAAACGATTATCACAAAACTCTCAAAGCCTTTTTTACATGTGGTTGATAGACACACACCATATAAAGAAATAGAAACAGTTCAAGTTAACTTCATGTATGTAAAATTTGTATTTCCCGCCATTATATTTGACACTTAGCAAGACAAGCGAGAAAATTGTGGCTTGGATTGCTTGCGAGCAAATCAAGCAAATGCTAGGCTAGCAAAGTCGTTCAACAAATTTTATTTCCGGTTGCTTGTTTTGCTTGGCTTATTGAACGTACCTAGATTTTTACGACGCTTTGTCACCATAGTTAGATGTAGAACCATTTTTATACTGAAACCAATGAAGGCTACAGTACCGCATCAGAATATAAATAAATAAATAATATAAAAATAAAATATTAATAATATTTATTTTCTATCGTTTTTATACCTAATCATAAATTTATAAAACATCTTCTAATAAATATTTAATATTATATGAAAATTCTTCGTTCAGATATTATAAATATTTTTTAAATTTGGTCAGGGCACATTTTTCTAATTAACGGTTGATTTAAATCGATTTAAAAAAACTGCTTTGCGGTTTATTATTTGCGATTAGAGCATATTGATTCAGAATTTTCTTAATTCTACTTTCTATACTTAACATTTTTCCTCGAAACTATAAAATCAAGTACACTATTATGTTTTATCTGCATCTTCAATTGTATTTGGTAACGGCACTCCTTTTGTTTCCGGTAAAAAGCAAAGTATCAAGAATCCTGGAATTATAGGAAAAATTGCAATTAGCAATGATGGAAGCCATAAGTAAACGATTCTAAGTTCTATAATAAAAGGCGCTAACATGGCACCACATATTCCAAACATAGAATTAAATCCTATCCCAGCAGTTCTTAAAATTGTCGGATATATTTCTCCAGAATACATGCAAATTATAGAGATGCACAATGCACCACCAGACATACTGATACATCCTAGGATAACGATAGGAAATTTTGAGATATTTGGAAAGAAAATAGTTGTTATCATTGGTACGGAGATGAAACAATAACCTGTTATTAAACATGCTTTTCGGCCAATTCTGTCCATCAACAAACCACCGGCAAGTACACCTGGTATTTGAGATAGACCTGCAAATCCTATATTTAAAAAGATATTTCCACTTATTTGTCCCATATAAAAAGCAACAGCATAATAATCTGCACCAATAACTATACAATTTATCGATAACACTACTGTTTTAATGAACATCTTTTTAGTCTGGAACAAATGTTTAAAATTCCCTCCTTTCATTTCTATTTGAGGATTGTTAATAACGTATTCCTCAACTTCTTCTCGAATGTGTTCCGTTGGTAGATTATTGCATCTAGCAGTTTTTTCCAACAATTGAACAACAGCTTCTGTTTTCCCCATGGTTAGTAACCACCGAGGTGATTCTGGTAATAAACACCAGTAACTTATCAAAAGTGTTGAAGGAGCTGTTATTATTAACTGAATGTAGTCCCATCTTCTGACGTAGTATCCTATTACGCCCATCATGGAAAATGATATTTGGCCAGGGAGGGCAAGTAAAATTACTAGTAGTGGACGATGTTTTGAACCTGAAAAGATTAGATATTTGTTAGTGAAGCTTAATAAAATTATTGTGAATAAGGGACATTTTTAGAATTTGATTTTAAATATATTCAATATACAGTCGAACTTCAGTAAGTCGAACTTCGTTAACTCGTATTTTGGATAACTCTAATCAAACTGGTTGGCATGATGATGGAGGCAGTTCGGTTTCTGCACTACTGAATTCAAACATGCTCTTCCAGGTGTCCCGTTCCTTCGCTGTCCTCCACCATAACGTGCTCGCCGTTAATTTGATTTCATCATCCCCTCTGATATTTGGTCTTCCTATTCTTCTTTTACAGTGGCGTGGTGTCCATTCCGTGATGATTTTTGCCCATCTGGTTTGGGGTAGTCTTATAATATGCCCGGCCCATTTCCATTTAAGTTTCTTGGAGAGTTCTGTTGCATCTTGAATTTTGGTGCGGTGACGTATTTCTTCATTTCTTATTCTGTCTTGCAGTTTGATGTTAAGCATGCTTCTCTCCATTCTTCGTCGGGTTGTCTGTAGTCTTGTGACAAGGCGAGGGTAAGCACAATAACAGATAAATAACTTTTTATAAACTCTTCTAAATTATAGTTTCAATATTCATATTTTAACTCTGTTTATCTGTTTAAGTTATAAATGTCAAAATTCAGTTTAGAAATTCTTATCGTGTTATGATAGTCACGACATTTATTTGTTGATCTTAAGTCTGGAAATTATTATATATACGAGCGTGACTTTAGAATGACCTCGCCTATGCACCCCATACCCCTAAGATAATCCTGTCCAGGAGATAGCGTTTTTGTTTTAAGGCTGTCGGCATTAGTTAGCCATGGGATAAACATGGGAGAGTCAGTATTAGTTAGCCATGAGAGAAACATGGAAGAATCGGTTCAGATACTCGTGAGAGTGAACATGTAGTGTTTTAGTTTTGGGGCGCCCGCCCGCTGTATTAGTTAATAATGTAATCATTTAGTTTAATTGTAAATAAAAGTATTAGTTTTTAAATCAACAAGTTGTGTTCATGTCCGTAGTGTTCATTAGTGTAAAGTTAAAGTGTAAAGTGGCTGTGTGTTTCTTCCTTCTCACAAGCCGTGGACGCCAGCCATCCGAGGCGTCCACCAGTCATCAAAGTAGTATCATCAGCCTGTTCCACCCCCCTCGTGTTACAGTCTGATTTCTTGGTGTTTGGTAAGCGCGCATGTCTGGCAACCGTAAGTTGTAGCTGGTATTATACAGGAGTCGAATACTTTCTTCTTGATGCTAATGCTTACATTACTTTTCATTATAAATTTCAGTGACCAGAATTTGTTCCAGGCAGTGGTGATTCTTCTCTGAATTTCCTTGTCGTTTTTATTTTTGAATGCTACACTCTAAGAAATATCGTCCGTGTAAAATAACCAAATCGATTGGTGAAGTAAATTGGTGTTAATTTTAACACATAAACGGGCCTATTCTGCAACTCAGTGGTTAATTTTTAACAAGTGGTTAAATTTTTTAACCAATCAAGTACGTTGATATATAACAAAAAATTGGAGTTTTAGTTGTTAAATTAATGATTATTGGATAATACTTTTAACCAGTTATTAAAAATTAACCACTGAGTTACAGAATAGGCCCGAAAGAAGTATATTTTTCGTCCGTGTTAAAATTACGGTTTAGTTAAATTTTGTTCGTGTTAATTAAAATAAATTTCAAATATGTTAACCACATATGGCGTAAATGAGATATATTACTCAAAATATGGTTATTTTTAATTACCAACAATTTTTTGAGTTACTTATGCTCAACTTAGTGTATATTTGCACAATACGGTGCTGGAATTACACTATATTTCGTTAAATGTAAAATAACACTCAACGCTGTTAATCTTACGTGTATTTACTACAGACAGCGAGCAAATCAGCACCAAAGTGTGGATTGTGCAACTGTGATATGTGATATACATATTTTTGGTTTGATCTGTGAGATATACGAACGTGTTTATTGCTACAAAAGTGTTATTACATACTTCAAAATGGATATACTATGTGATATAAAAATTAATGGTTCTAAATGGATTTCATGTGGTTTTTTTTATACCAACCAACTTCCTCGTGCCAGAAATTGTCTGTCAATCTTTGAATACAATATATTTTGTTTAAACTCTATAGCCACTAAAATTGCAAAATTAGTTGTGTCTGAAATGACTTTAATATTTTTAAATATTCGTTTGTACAAAGAACCATATGAAACTCTTTCATGTTCCGAGTTCCGGTGGAAATTATATTATTAACATATTTTTGTACAACAGATATTAGCCAAATATAAAATTTATTTACCTATGTATTTTTTGATATAATAAAATTATATTACTTATATTTCAATGAAATCCTTATTTACCTTATTTAACACATATTCTGTAAAAAATTACTCAAATACGAGTAAATGAATACACCAAGAAGTGCTACTGAAACGCGTACTTTACACTATTTAGTGTAGAAGGTAATTAACTCGTACATTTAGTTAAAATACGAATTTTAGTGTAAATTTTAACACGCACTTATATTTTTAACTAGAAATTTTGTGTACTTTTTAACCAAACAGATACTTTGTTAAAATTACACGTAATCTGGTGGACCTCCTGGAACCAATTTTAGTGTTAAAATTGGTTAAAAATTTCTTAGAGTGTATAAGTTGCCCTAGGTATACATACTCGTTGACGTATTCTATTCTGTGATTGTCTGTCTGTATTGGTGTCTTGTCTCCGTTAGTTAGCGCTTTTGTTTTCTGTAGATTAATCTGCAGACCTGCTTTTTCACTTTCATGTACTAGTTCTTGTAGCATTTTAGTTATTTCTTCTGCAGAGTGGGCGAAAAGCACAAGTCGTCCGCAAATTTTAAATTGTTTAATTTGTATCCGTCTATGGTTATGCCTTTTTCATCCCAGTTTAGTTGGCGAAACATGTGTTCTAGTATTGTTGTAAAGAGGTAGGGTGAAGCAGGATCTCCTTGTTTTACACCTTTTTCTAGTTTGAATATTGGCCCCGGTTTGTCTAGCAGAATATGTGCAGTGCTGTCTGCGTATATATTTTTTATAAGTTGTATGTATTTGTTATTTATCTGCAGTTTTTCCAAGGCTTCGAACATGTACTCATGTTTTATTGAGTCGAAAGCTTTACTGTAATCGATGAATAATATATAAAGTTTTATATTGTACTCTTTCGCTTTTTCAATTAATATATTTACAGTGTGAAGGTGATCAATAGTGGAGAAATTAGTGCGAAATCCTGCCTGTTCTGTTGATTGATTTTGATGTAATATTGGGATTATTCTTCTTAAAATTATTTTTATAAATATTTTATATACGGTGGAAATGAGGCTAATTGGTCTATAACTGTTGATGTTACTTTTGTTACCTTTTTTGTGCAGTAAAATAATGCAGGATTTTTTCCACTGCTGCGGAATTATGCCACTTTCTAAAATTTTGTTAAATATTTTTTTTAGTAGTGGTATTAGGTTTTTAAGTTCAAACATATGCTTTGTTAATTAAAGACATCCAACAAAAAATAAAATTTATCAAACTTGCTTTTTTCCCCCTAATATGAGTTGCAACCACTTGATCAAGGTTCATACAAAATGTAAAATGCATTATCGCCGCAGACTTTTGAAAAAGCTATCAAATGTTTTGAAGAAAACAAACAGGAATGAAATAGAACAAGAAATAAAATTTAATTATTTCGTATTTTATTCTGTGCTATTCTGTTCCATTCTATGCAAATATAAATGGTTCCGTGCATATGCACAGGTTTATATTTTTATTCCCTGTGCTATTCTATTCTGTTCTATTCCATTCTATTCTATGCAATCTATAAAGCCAGCTTTATACCATTGAATTATTTGCACTTTTTCTCGCTGTAATATGTATTATGGAGTACTCGTATTTATTTGTTTTATAATACTTTGGTATTTTAAATTCTGATCAAAACGAATATAAATTTCCTAATTTGAAATTGTCATTTTGACACATAATAAAATATCAAAAAAAAATCCGCAGAACTTAATTTAACGGGTCGATTATTAAATAAAGTTAACAAATGAATTAATTTCACAAAATGCACAAGTACTTTAATCAGTGATTAGAGTTATCAAGGCAATTAATTTATCATTTATTTAACATGCTCTCATGAAACCGGGCATAGGTATTACATTTTAGGGTAAAAAACAATGACTTTTCAGAGCCTCGTCTTATAAAGAATTTCATACTTACTTATGAATTCTATGAGTATGCAAAAGACTGTTAATGCAGAGCCTTCTGTAGCAACACCGATGAGAAAACGTAGTAAGGTATATAGTGAGAACCGAGGGACGAAAGCAGTTACTATTCCTGTAATTATTTGTATGGTTATCGCCAATGCCACGGGTTTATGCCTACCATATCTAACATAAGAAAATATTTGTAAAATTATATTAAATTCGATAAATATTTTTTTCTACAGTCTATGTACAAAGTAGCCATTTGCGCTCTCTTTTGTCAACGCAAAATGTCACTTTGCCGCTCATGTGCGACAAAGTAGAAAAACGCTCGCTGTCCAAAATTATAACTATACAATGTTGAAAAATGTCAGTTGTCTACATTCTTAATAGAAACGTTTAGTCAGGAACTAATGACACTGTAGTTACACATTTACCACCTTCACAAGTCAATCTGACCTATAACTGCTCTGTCGGTATATAACATGACCAAACAAAATGCCGCACTGCTGTGAAAATAAAATAGGGCATTCATTTAGAAAAACGTAAGTATAAAATGCCTATAGATGAGAACTGGAGATCCCTCGTGCTTTATAATTTATGTTTGAAGCTGTCATCGGCCTTCTTAAGGGATGATTATTAAGGAATTTATGTATAACACTGTATGTGTTAACTATATATAAATTCCTTAATAACCATCCCTTAAGAAGGCCGATGACAGCTTCAAACATAAATTATAAAATGCTTAGATTAGATTGAAGCAATAGCTCAAGAAGAATGGAAAATAACGATAAATAAAAATTAAATATAAAATAAATTGTGTGAACAGTTGTGCTGCCACTTGAAACAAATAATTTTTTGTTATGGTGTAGAACCCCATTGGCGGCGACTGTAGAAAAAATCTTGTGTGTGTTTCGAGCGCAAATGGACATTGTCGATTTCGAGAGAATGCCGCGCTCCTACGTCGCGCGTCAACAACCTCTCAATCGACAATGTCCCATTTTGCGCTCTTAATACACAAATAGCTATTGTACCAATAACTCTATTGAAAATAATCAGCCAAAATCATAACTGAAATCCTGACATCAAAAATCCGAAAACTTGTAATTCTGAATTTTTAAAATATAAATCAAAAGAACTCATTTTAGTATTTTAGGGAGGCTAGTATTGTTGAAATTAATATTAATGCGTACCTATTATACAACTACATCGAATAATAAAAAATATATTATATTTTGCATTTCTTACCTATCTGAGAGATATCCAAAAGTTAGATTTCCAACCAACATACCAAACATGGTCACACTCTGCGTCATACTGACATAATAATATCTTTTGCATACTAAATCCCATTCGTGTATTATAGTATTCTCCCAAACACTGTGATCAAATTCATGTCTTGGACAATCTGGGTCGCACTTTGATAGTTTTGGATCACTACATGTGAAGTTTGCCACTGGTGGAGCGTGTAGAATTATTATCACTTCATGAAGAGTTGAAGATATTCTCGACCATAATATAAGAGCTATAAGCATTTTTTGATATCGTCCCATTGTTCCTATTGTATTTAATATCAAGTTTCTAGTATCTTCTCCTGAAGACATTTTGTATGTCAGATTTACAGGTAGTGTCAAACGTCACAACTGACAAACATGTGTGAAGATATCTTCATTTTCTTTTCTTGGATATTAACTTGAGGTATTTAAATTGGACCTAAGTTTGGATAAAATAACGATAATTCGAAAAATAGTAATATAACAAGTCAAAACAGAAGTGGAGTTTCTCATTTAAGCTTACACAGTAAAACTACATCATTTGTTTATCTCTAATGATAATTTCTCATATTTAATTATTTTTTCAATTTCAATATATTTACGAGCCAATATAATATTTAATCCACTTTAATTTGATACTAGCCAATTTAAATTTTACGATAAATAATACAAATCATGTACAATAGGCGGTGTGCACAAAAGTAGTCAGCGCCGACAGCGGACAAAAATGAAAAAAATGGTTACTCATTGTAACTTACAAGGTTATGTTTTATGACAGAATAATTTTGCAATTTGTATTTGATAAAATATTTACGTCAAATATTATGTGATGAAGTGGGGGCTGTAATAATTCTTTCAAAATTACCGATTGAAGTATCAAATTTTATAAATTTCTTAGAAGATTATATGAGGAACAGATATCTTCTATTAATATGAAACATTCATTTAGGTATACATATTTTCTCATTGTAAAAGATACTTATCGTAAGAATAAAATTCCAACAATGGTCGTCTAATTGCAATAATGAATTATATAAAAATGTGTTTCTTAAATTAATATTTCAACAAGATATAATACAAGAAGCAGAAAAATGTCTTAAAATTATATAATACTTGCAGTTGTATGAAATAGAAGTCTATTTTTGACATAATTCGTCTATTTATTATAGATTTTGTACATGTATTGTTAATGTTAAAGATAAAAATTCACATGGTTCGGATTTTTCGTGTATTTTCTTTTCCGAGCTTGTGCAACTGATTCCACTTAGAGCGTGGTATGTTTTCAAAGAAGAATCTTCTTCATTTATTACGAATATATAAGATGCTAACATCATACACTGATATCGTGATATGTAGAAATTTTCTTCTTTCCAATCATTCAAGTTTTCCAACTTTTTAATCTCAATTTCCATGTATTGTGCATCTTGTAACATTCAACTAATATTATAAATTATAATATAAATTTAAATATGATAAAATGGTTTACAGAAATCACACATAATATGTGAAAAATTATATTTTCTGCCACAGTACCTTCGCTGGTATTTTAACTTTTTTGATTGTCACATCACATATATAGCATTTTAAATATTTTCTTTATTCATTTCAATATACTATGACGTATAATATTCATGCACAATAGCAAAAACTCAAAATAAAATTGTAAATTGTATCACTTTCTCGAAATGTCAAAATTGATTCGGTAACCAAAAATGTCAATGTAGCCGTTAGAGGTGCTGACGCTCAAAATGTGCAAGAAGCAAATGTAACACACATGTATAGGACATAGAGAAGAAGCCAAAATAAGGCGAAAAGGTTTATACAATATGTATACTATCTTCAGGGCCGGGTCGATACCTTGTGGTGCCTGAGGCAAGCTTCAAAACGGCGCCTTTTAATTAAAAAAAACTCATATTGTTATTGATTAACAATAAAAGCAAGAACGAAAATTGTATTGAGCAAAAAAAAAACTTCATCTACTTACTTATTAATTTCATGTGACCCATCCCAATATTTTGAAATACCATATTCAAATTAATATGGCAACGGGTGTAAGAGAAAAATTATGGCTTAATTAACATGGAATTTTTATGTATTTCAAAATACATTTAATATTTAAATATAAAGAGTCATTGAACATCAAGAATGCAGAAAAAGGAACAAAACATTTAAAACAGTACTGCATAGTAGAAATACATTTATTAAATAATTATTCGAGCTGTTTTTACCACAAATAGCTTGATAGCGCTATATAAAGTATAAAGATGCGCATCTTTATACTTTTGTTATCTATTGCTTCTATGGAAATTATGCCTAGATCATTTAGTCGTTCTTGTGTTTCTTTTTCGAAAATAATTCTTTATAATTTTCACTATCGAAAAACTATGTTCAGCTTTTTGATGCTGCTAGTTACCGGGAATATTAAAAGTAAAAGTATTCTTAAAGCTATAATAACGTAATCGTAATCGTACCTACATTGAATATCATATTTACAAATAAAATTAATTTTTTCTTGTGCATTTTTTTTAGTAAATTTGATAAAATTAGACAAATATTTATTAGTTCCTTATTGAGATCAATTGACGATATATCGGCTTCATCGTCATCGTTTAACATTAACTGTAAATTGTTTAAAATTTAAATCATCCAAAGAATTAATAGGTACACTGTTTAAAATTTTTTCAATTTTTTGTACTTCGCTTCGTATGTTATCGCTACAAAAAAGGCAAACGAAGAATCGATTGTAATTATATTTCATATAATTTTATAAATGGTATAAGTGATTTAAATTATTAAGAAATTTTTCAGCTGTTTATTAAATTTTTATATTTTTAATATGTCGTTTTGGCACCTATTTCAATCTGGCGCCTGAGGCGGTCGCCTCGCCGCCTCAACTATCGGGCCGGTCCTGACTATCTTCAATAGTTTCCGACTTATAAGGCAGTGAGAAATGTATTTTTACGGGTTTTATCTGTACTGTATCGAAAACTATAAGACTTTCGACTTCGAGTAAATGAGACTTTTTGCTTTTGAGATGTCATTTTAGATGTGTTTTTATAAAAAGATCATATAATTTTACTAAGAAAAATGTTGTGGCGACCATGACCAATATATAATTATCAAATAACTTCTTCAGTAGTAGAAATTGAGACTTTTTTATATTATTAAATTTTATTGTATTTTTATAGTCTATTTACTGGCAAAGACTAAGTTTTGTTCGATTACTATCTTTGCCAGTTTTTCTTTGATTCTAATTAGAGGTGGGCGCGGGTCGTGATTTTGTCGGGTCACGATGGGTCACAACGTGACCCGCGTGATCGTGAATATAATTTAAATTTTGCGTCGTGATTGGACGTGAGCGTGAGGCATTAAAAAATGATCGTGCGAGATCAGGCGTGATTGAAATTTAATCGGGCGTGAGTACAAGCTTTCTTGTATTTTTTATTAAAAAAATTGTCAATTTCCATCTTTTACTTTACATTCTTGTTATTATTATTATGTCCAAATATGTCATCAACAGTAATTTTTGTTGCATTAAAATAGTGTTATTGTTGTACCCAATATTGTATACACAGTTGCTCCGATTTCACTAAAGATATACAAATCTTTAAGTCCGTTTGACACGATCATAATTTTGTTAACAAATTTATAATGATATTTGTGATGGAATAGAACAACCTATTTGTCCATAAAATAAACATTCGTTTCCCATGAAACCAATCTGTTACCTAACTTATTACCAATTTGTTAACAAATTTGATAACTTGTGACTGTGTTAAACAGGCTTAAATGTACATAGAAACAATTATGTGACACGAACGTGACCCACCGGGCGTGAGTGCCAAAATAAAATCGTGAGCGTGAGTGATCGTGAATCAAACAAGTCGTCCGTGATTGGTCGTGATTACATTTTTAGTTCCGTGAGCGTGCGTG
>OY720450.1:14909048-14929048 GCA_963082715.1 Harpalus rubripes
CATACATACATACATACATACATACATACATACATACATACATACATACATACATACATACATACATACATACATACATACATACATACATACATACATACATACATACATACATACATACATACATACATACATACATACATACATACATACATACATACATACATACATACATACATACATACATACATACATACATACATACATACATACATACATACATACATACATACATACATACATACATACATACATACATACATACATACATACATACATACATACATACATACATACATACATACATACATACATACATACATACATACATACATACATACATACATACATACATACATACATACATACATACATACATACATACATACATACATACATACATACATACATACATACATACATACATACATACATACATACATACATACATACATACATACATACATACATACATACATACATACATACATACATACATACATACATACATACATACATACATACATACATACATACATACATACATACATACATACATACATACATACATACATACATACATACATACATACATACATACATACATACATACATACATACATACATACATACATACATACATACATACATACATACATACATACATACATACATACATACATACATACATACATACATACATACATACATACATACATACATACATACATACATACATACATACATACATACATACATACATACATACATACATACATACATACATACATACATACATACATACATACATACATACATACATACATACATACATACATACATACATACATACATACATACATACATACATACATACATACATACATACATACATACATACATACATACATACATACATACATACATACATACATACATACATACATACATACATACATACATACATACATACATACATACATACATACATACATACATACATACATACATACATACATACATACATACATACATACATACATACATACATACATACATACATACATACATACATACATACATACATACATACATACATACATACATACATACATACATACATACATACATACATACATACATACATACATACATACATACATACATACATACATACATACATACATACATACATACATACATACATACATACATACATACATACATACATACATACATACATACATACATACATACATACATACATACATACATACATACATACATACATACATACATACATACATACATACATACATACATACATACATACATACATACATACATACATACATACATACATACATACATACATACATACATACATACATACATACATACATACATACATACATACATACATACATACATACATACATACATACATACATACATACATACATACATACATACATACATACATACATACATACATACATACATACATACATACATACATACATACATACATACATACATACATACATACATACATACATACATACATACATACATACATACATACATACATACATACATACATACATACATACATACATACATACATACATACATACATACATACATACATACATACATACATACATACATACATACATACATACATACATACATACATACATACATACATACATACATACATACATACATACATACATACATACATACATACATACATACATACATACATACATACATACATACATACATACATACATACATACATACATACATACATACATACATACATACATACATACATACATACATACATACATACATACATACATACATACATACATACATACATACATACATACATACATACATACATACATACATACATACATACATACATACATACATACATACATACATACATACATACATACATACATACATACATACATACATACATACATACATACATACATACATACATACATACATACATACATACATACATACATACATACATACATACATACATACATACATACATACATACATACATACATACATACATACATACATACATACATACATACATACATACATACATACATACATACATACATACATACATACATACATACATACATACATACATACATACATACATACATACATACATACATACATACATACATACATACATACATACATACATACATACATACATACATACATACATACATACATACATACATACATACATACATACATACATACATACATACATACATACATACATACATACATACATACATACATACATACATACATACATACATACATACATACATACATACATACATACATACATACATACATACATACATACATACATACATACATACATACATACATACATACATACATACATACATACATACATACATACATACATACATACATACATACATACATACATACATACATACATACATACATACATACATACATACATACATACATACATACATACATACATACATACATACATACATACATACATACATACATACATACATACATACATACATACATACATACATACATACATACATACATACATACATACATACATACATACATACATACATACATACATACATACATACATACATACATACATACATACATACATACATACATACATACATACATACATACATACATACATACATACATACATACATACATACATACATACATACATACATACATACATACATACATACATACATACATACATACATACATACATACATACATACATACATACATACATACATACATACATACATACATACATACATACATACATACATACATACATACATACATACATACATACATACATACATACATACATACATACATACATACATACATACATACATACATACATACATACATACATACATACATACATACATACATACATACATACATACATACATACATACATACATACATACATACATACATACATACATACATACATACATACATACATACATACATACATACATACATACATACATACATACATACATACATACATACATACATACATACATACATACATACATACATACATACATACATACATACATACATACATACATACATACATACATACATACATACATACATACATACATACATACATACATACATACATACATACATACATACATACATACATACATACATACATACATACATACATACATACATACATACATACATACATACATACATACATACATACATACATACATACATACATACATACATACATACATACATACATACATACATACATACATACATACATACATACATACATACATACATACATACATACATACATACATACATACATACATACATACATACATACATACATACATACATACATACATACATACATACATACATACATACATACATACATACATACATACATACATACATACATACATACATACATACATACATACATACATACATACATACATACATACATACATACATACATACATACATACATACATACATACATACATACATACATACATACATACATACATACATACATACATACATACATACATACATACATACATACATACATACATACATACATACATACATACATACATACATACATACATACATACATACATACATACATACATACATACATACATACATACATACATACATACATACATACATACATACATACATACATACATACATACATACATACATACATACATACATACATACATACATACATACATACATACATACATACATACATACATACATACATACATACATACATACATACATACATACATACATACATACATACATACATACATACATACATACATACATACATACATACATACATACATACATACATACATACATACATACATACATACATACATACATACATACATACATACATACATACATACATACATACATACATACATACATACATACATACATACATACATACATACATACATACATACATACATACATACATACATACATACATACATACATACATACATACATACATACATACATACATACATACATACATACATACATACATACATACATACATACATACATACATACATACATACATACATACATACATACATACATACATACATACATACATACATACATACATACATACATACATACATACATACATACATACATACATACATACATACATACATACATACATACATACATACATACATACATACATACATACATACATACATACATACATACATACATACATACATACATACATACATACATACATACATACATACATACATACATACATACATACATACATACATACATACATACATACATACATACATACATACATACATACATACATACATACATACATACATACATACATACATACATACATACATACATACATACATACATACATACATACATACATACATACATACATACATACATACATACATACATACATACATACATACATACATACATACATACATACATACATACATACATACATACATACATACATACATACATACATACATACATACATACATACATACATACATACATACATACATACATACATACATACATACATACATACATACATACATACATACATACATACATACATACATACATACATACATACATACATACATACATACATACATACATACATACATACATACATACATACATACATACATACATACATACATACATACATACATACATACATACATACATACATACATACATACATACATACATACATACATACATACATACATACATACATACATACATACATACATACATACATACATACATACATACATACATACATACATACATACATACATACATACATACATACATACATACATACATACATACATACATACATACATACATACATACATACATACATACATACATACATACATACATACATACATACATACATACATACATACATACATACATACATACATACATACATACATACATACATACATACATACATACATACATACATACATACATACATACATACATACATACATACATACATACATACATACATACATACATACATACATACATACATACATACATACATACATACATACATACATACATACATACATACATACATACATACATACATACATACATACATACATACATACATACATACATACATACATACATACATACATACATACATACATACATACATACATACATACATACATACATACATACATACATACATACATACATACATACATACATACATACATACATACATACATACATACATACATACATACATACATACATACATACATACATACATACATACATACATACATACATACATACATACATACATACATACATACATACATACATACATACATACATACATACATACATACATACATACATACATACATACATACATACATACATACATACATACATACATACATACATACATACATACATACATACATACATACATACATACATACATACATACATACATACATACATACATACATACATACATACATACATACATACATACATACATACATACATACATACATACATACATACATACATACATACATACATACATACATACATACATACATACATACATACATACATACATACATACATACATACATACATACATACATACATACATACATACATACATACATACATACATACATACATACATACATACATACATACATACATACATACATACATACATACATACATACATACATACATACATACATACATACATACATACATACATACATACATACATACATACATACATACATACATACATACATACATACATACATACATACATACATACATACATACATACATACATACATACATACATACATACATACATACATACATACATACATACATACATACATACATACATACATACATACATACATACATACATACATACATACATACATACATACATACATACATACATACATACATACATACATACATACATACATACATACATACATACATACATACATACATACATACATACATACATACATACATACATACATACATACATACATACATACATACATACATACATACATACATACATACATACATACATACATACATACATACATACATACATACATACATACATACATACATACATACATACATACATACATACATACATACATACATACATACATACATACATACATACATACATACATACATACATACATACATACATACATACATACATACATACATACATACATACATACATACATACATACATACATACATACATACATACATACATACATACATACATACATACATACATACATACATACATACATACATACATACATACATACATACATACATACATACATACATACATACATACATACATACATACATACATACATACATACATACATACATACATACATACATACATACATACATACATACATACATACATACATACATACATACATACATACATACATACATACATACATACATACATACATACATACATACATACATACATACATACATACATACATACATACATACATACATACATACATACATACATACTTACATACAAAAATAGTAAAATCGTATTCTAGGGACCTAAAACCTAAAGGTGACGGAAGGTAAAAATCTAATTATAAACTTTTGACCTGGCAGTGGCGATATATTTTAAATGTTCTTTTTCCGATTGCAAAACAAAAGGAATGAAAAATTTCGAATATTCTTAAACATTATAAAAATTTTATTGCTTAAGATTACAATAAGTTTGTATAAAGTTGGCACTTTAATTTTAAATTATACTTTCTCCGCTTTTTCAATCATATTCGGCAACACTGTCCTTTTAGTTTTTGGCAGAAAACAAACCGTCAACACTGCCACAAAAACCGGTAAAATCTATTGTAGGAATCCATGCTTGAAAATGTCTAATGATTGTTGATATCATAGAAACTACTCTACCACATGTGGACGTCAGACCTAACCCAACACTTCATAACATTATTCGAAACCGGTCACTGGTGTTATTCTACTCTCTATTTTTAACATTTTACCACGAAACTATAAAATCAAGTACAATACTATACTTTATTCACATCTTCGATTGTGTTTGGTAACGGCATTCCTCTTGTTTCCGGTAAAAAGAAAACTGTCAATAATCCTGAAATTATGGGAAAAATTCCAATTAGCAATGGCGCAAGCCAATAATTAACGAGTCTAAGTTCTAGAATAAAAGGCGCTAACATGGAACCATATTGTCCAAACATAGAATTAAATCCCATCCCAGCATTTCTTAATATTGTTGGGTATATTTCTCCAGAATATACGAAAATTATAGGGAAACACAATGCACCACCACACATACTGACACATCCTAGGATAGCGACCGGAAATTTTTCGATATTCGAACCTAAAATAGTTATCGTTAACATTGGAACAGAGATGATACAGAAGCCTGTTATTAAACATGCTTTTCTGCCAATTCTGTGCAACATGTAACCACCGACAAGTAGTCCTGGTATTTGTGATAGGCCTGCAAATCCTATGTTTAAAAAAATATTTCCACTTATTTGCCCCATATAAAGAGCAACAAAGAAATAATCAATACCAACAACTGTCCAATTTATCGATAACACTATTGTTTTAATTAACATCTTTTTAGTCCGGAACAAATGTATAAAATTCCCTCCTTTTATATCTGTTAGAGGATTGTTAATAATGTATTTCTCAACCTCTTCCCGAATGTGTTCCGTTGGAAGTTTATTGCATCTAGCAGTTTTTTCCAACAATTGGACAGCAGCTTCTGTTTTCCCCATGGTTAGTAACCACCGAGGTGATTCTGGTAATAAACACCAGTAACTTATCAAAAGTGTAGAAGGAGCTGTTATTATTAACTGAATGTAGTCCCATCTTCTGACGTAGTATCCTATTACGCCCATCATGGAAAATGATATTTGGCAAGGGAGGGCATATAAAATCGCTAGTAGAGAACGATGTTTTGAACCTGAAAAGATTAGAAAAGATATATTATTAGGAAGACAGCAAATCGTTCGCCAGGGCATTTAAAATGAGAACCAAAGGTCAGTATTTGGAATACCATAATACATTTTTCACGTAGCAGTATTCACTATATTCAAATAATATGTCTCTTTCTTATTGGTCGTTGCGTCGCAGTGCAATACAACTGCATTACCACGAAACTCTGAATGTGAACGGTTGCGCTTACTTTCCCTATACAATATTTCTGCACTACAACTACGTTACGACTGCACTAAGCTCTATCTGAATGGGGCATAACATTGACTATGTTTACACGTATAGCAAAAAAGTACTTTGACTTGACTTAGACTTTCAAAAGGCGACTTTTGCCGTTGTGTAAACACTCTCGCCTATTACTTTTCTTCCTAAAGTCAAGTCCAAAATAAAATAGACTTGACTCATATAAGTGACTTTTAAAAAGTCGTGTGAACCAACGAACGAAACATACTTTACTTTACTAACAGTGACATCTAGTTTTCATCTACAAATTCCTAGTAATTGGATATTTGATTACACAATTTTGTGTTTTGTATATGAATTTAAAATCTTCTCGAATTTTAAAATATTTTATGCGATTATTTTTTAATCTATTTCGCATCCAATATTGTTGCTGCATAGTTATATTATTTAAAAATATCGCACTTAAATTTAGTAACTGTAGTTTATTATGCATGTTTTCTATAAATAATTTATTCTTAATTATGATTATATGATAATAGTTAAATAGGTAACTTACATCACACGTATTATAACCAAACTTTACTTTGCTGTCAAAGTCAAAATTGAGTGAAGGACAAGTAACAAACGTAAAGTGAAATAGATTTGACGTTATGTGTAAACGCACCATTAAATTGACTTTTCATAAGTCGCCTTTTAAAAGTCAAGTCAAAATAAATTTTTCTCATACGTACGAGTATAAACCTAGTCATTATTTTAGTTATACATAACAGATAGACATGATGATAATGATTTTTTTCAAAGCCTGGTGTTATAAAGAATTTAATATACACATACTTACGAAATAATTTGTAAAAATGTGAAATGTCAGCCACCGGGACTTGAACTCGGAACCTTTGCTTTACCACAGCAACGCACTACCAACTGTGCTATGGCCGATTTATCCGGATGGCTGAAATTTTCTTCCAATTTAACCGTTGTATGATGGGATTGGATTACCAATACATTTAAACATCATTGTGAACGTAGCATAAATTTCTTTCATATACTTACTTGTGAATTCTATGAGTATGCAAAAGAGTGTTAATACAGAACCCCCTGTAGCAACACAGATGAGAAAACGTAGAAAGGTGTATAGCCAGAACCAAGGGACGAAAGAAGTTAGTATTCCTGTTATTATTTGTATGGTTATCGCCAATGCCACAGGTTTTTGCCTACCATATCTAACAAAAAATATTTACATTATATTGAACTTGTCGGTAGGCAGGTGAGGCAGTGCCGCACCAGAAAAGAAATAAAACTGTAAATAATGTAAAGTAGTAAGTAAATTAAATTTCAACTTATTCCATTAATGCTTGTCTTTATAAATATCAAAAGAATAATTTAAGGCACCACCATTACTAATCTGTAATGCAGTTCACCTAATTTACACCCTTTGAAATGCTTCTCGAAACGAGTAATTTAATTCTTAATATTGCCTAATGTTTTTGATACGGCTTTCATTCATACGTGCGCTAGACAGCGCTGTTCGAGGCAGTGATTCAAATACAAAATGCAATGAGAGGATAAAAGATAGTTACTTTACTTTCCACACGGCCCTATAGATGCCGAGACCGTACGTGAATACAATCAAACGCGGCATGCTGACAAATTTTGTAAATAAGTTCACGACATGTACTGTACATGTTGCAAGCCAGATTAAATAATATTAACGACATAAACATAACATAACCTGGTTTGCGACTTTGATACGTATGGCAGTAAATATTTCTATCTATCTATTTAGGGCTTGTATACAGCTGTCGCCGTTTACCCTTCAACCGGACTCACCGAGCCGCAATGTTTTACCACTGCCGCACTGCCAGTTGGATTTCAGCCATTGCTACATTTATTTAAGATGTATAAGTGGCTAGCTTATAGCATCCGAGTGTGATAAATACAAGTAGCTGTATCTATTTTTTACGACAAATCACACATTGACGGTCGACGAGAATCGAGCGCACGGAACATGGTTCGGGTGACGTCACTGCGGGCTACGAGATGTGCGCTAGCCCGCTCAGCCACCAAGCCGACCAGTAAATATTTAGTTCTTTTATTTTTCTCGTAGTTTTTATAGTTTACCTACGTAGGGTTTTTGTATTTTGAATTTTAGTTGAAAACAAACCAAGTGTAATGGCTTCGACTGGGACTTTAAAAGATAAGAACTTCGAATTAAATGATAATAATATACGGAATAATTCTGAAGATATTATTTTTTTAATTAACAAAAATCCATTTCATCTACTGTCTTATGAAGATAAATTGTTTGTCAAAGAATTAAAACAAACAGACCATCTCTGCTTTGTTCTGATCTTAGTACATCATTAATAAATATTGGAGAAGGAGGCAAGATGCAACTAATACCTGCTATGATAAATATAACTGACTTGTCGGCAGTAAAGTACTTAATAAATTATTTTGTTGGCCGTGCATACTTTTTACTAGTACTACTAACATACGTAAAGATCACATTGCTTCAACTTGTAAATTAGTACTTTTAAGGAAGCAAAATATTTCTTTTTAATTCGAAGGTGGAAGAAATGTTTTGTGGTCTGGCAATTTATTTTTGTACATGAAAGGGGAAAACATGCAGCTGCACATCCCTTAATATAACTTTCAATTATAAGGCATTTGACCTTGAATGAAAAAAAATTTTTTTTCTAGATGCCATGCCTCACCAAAGTTTTGATGCACGTGCCGCTACTGCCTGACACATCAAAAACCCGAAAACTTATAATTCTGACTGCTTAAAATCTAAATCAAAGGAAGTCACTTCAGTATTTTAGGATAGCTCATATTGCTGAAATTAATATTAATGCGTACCTATTATACGATTGCATCGATGAATAAAAAGCTTGTCTATATTTTACATTTCTTACCTATCTGAGAGATATCCAAAAGTTAGATTTCCAACCAACATACCAAACATGATCACACTCTGCGTCATATTAATATAAAAATGTCTATCACACACTAAATCCCATTCGTGTATTATAGTATTCTCCCAAACACTATGGTCAAACTCATGCCCTGGACAATCTCGGTCGCACTCTGATAGTTCTGGATCGCTACACGTGAAGTTTACCACTGGTGGAGCTTGTATCAGTATTATCACTTGATGAAGAGGTGAAGATATTCTCGACCATAATATAATAGCTATAAGCATTATTTGATATCGTCCCATTGCTCCTATTGTATTTATTATCAAATTTTTAGCTTCTTCTCCTGAAGACATTTTGTTTGTCAGATTGACAGCTAGTGTCAAATATCAAAACTGACAAACGTGTGAATGATTGAAGGTAGCTTTATTTTCTTTATTTGGATATTAACTTGTTGAGGTATTTATACTCTATCCGTTTTAACTATAGACTAGATGGCGTGTCGACCGCGGCCGTTTTTACATGTATTAAATAAAGAACTCAAATTTTGGCGCCATTCCTGGAGTTAAAAAATACTTTCTAATTGACATTTTTTCAGTAATTTTGTCTTGTACGTACATGTGCTAATCTATTTTGTGTTTTTATGCATATACTTTTAATCTCTGTACCTTTCTCTACATTTCGGCATGCATAAATGAAAACCATATTATTCAAATTTTAAAGAAAACAACGTAAAATAAAAATATAATTCACCTTTGAAATATAAACATTTACACTCTATAATATATACATTATATGTATAAACTATATACACCGATAAATATGAATAAAATAATGTTCTAAACAAATTTCTTTGTTCCTGGTGTGGCCGAATGACCCTTTTTTCTCATGTTCTTTTGTAGCTTTCCAAATATTACATCGTCCTATGCCCAGTTCTGGTGCCACAATTTGGACACTTTCTAATTTGGAATATGCATTTGTGGCACGATACACGGAAAAAAATGTATAAATCTTTTCTACTTCAATTATGGTGTATTATTTTTATATTATATTTTAACAAATTTGCTGTAACTAAGTTAGGAATTCTAGATTTATTTTACGACGTTACATGTAATGATCACAAAAAATCTGTAGTAAATGTATTTATGTATATAATACTAAAAGGTAATATAATTAACGTGTGAATAGCATATATTTTAACGAAATATTTGTGATAAAAAATACAACAAGATGTAAAGTTATTTTTGTTTGTACAATTTACCACAATTAATGTAATATTCAATATTTTCACTATTAATATGTTAAATTTACCACAATGATTTGTTGAAAGTATCTGAGCAGGGGTACCTTTACTGCAAGTTCAAACCTGCATTATTCTTCAAAGTTCAAAAGCATTAGTCGTCGTTCAACGTTTGTAAAACGTATATCCATAATATATGTTCTTTTGCTGAGCTAATACGTATAAATTTATATTTAAAGTTCAAGTTAATTAATTTATTCAATTGTGTTATGACTAAAATATAGCTGACAAATATGTGGAAGATAAATTAGTGGAATGGATTTTGGAATCCCTAATACCAATTTTTAAAAGTAGGTTATGTATATCACGAAATTTACATTAATAGTAGGCGTTTTTTGGCGATACATTGGTTTGAAACTATTACTAAAGAATACAACTCTATCTCTATAAGAGTTGGTATTCTTTGCTATTACGTAATTTTTCGTTGTTTTAACCAAAAAATATAGACTAATGTCTTTTGAATCATTTCCAAATATTTTGCGTTGTTCGTCTTATAAACGAAAAGGTGAAATATATATTTCAACAAGGTGTTGTCTTTAGTACCTAAATAATAATTTGGAAATGATTTCTAAGATGTATGTAAAAGAGTATTTTTTTTAGATTTTTCAATGTAAGTAGTTAGTCTACTTTTGTTTTGTTGTCAATAACAATTTGTTATTGTATATTATATAAAAATATTTTATATAAAGAATATATGTTATTTTAAGATTTTTATATATTTTTTTATTCTTATCACACCTACTTATTATAATTATACCATATACCTATTAAACAATAATAGATACTGCTAATTATTCACAGAATCATAAAGAACATAATTTATAACACAATATTAAGAAACGAAAAACATTCATTGCAGTATACAATATTAATAAATAAATTATTTTTACAAATTATAAATGTTATATTTATTATTAACGTAAAGAATTTTTATGGAAAAAATAGTAAATAAAACTAAATGATAGTGAATAGTTTACAATATATTTGGGTAAAATATACAATTTCTTGTAGTAATTAGTTATAAAGATTTGCTTTATTATTTATCACAATATTATCTATATATTTTACATCATGAGTTGTATCACAAAATTGTGGTAAAAACAACACACAAGAACTATCACAAATTTTTAGTTTCTATTTCAACAGTGAGTTGCTGTCCTAATAATTAACCGCCTTTGCGTACGTTACATTCACAATTGTGTTATAATCGACAAAACATTTTTTTCCGTGTATGTGCAGTATAAATTATACGTCACTTTTTTGCCCGCTTCGGAGGGCCTTTCCTTTTGGATATTATAAACCATTGGTATAGCCAGGTTCAGGATTTTTATCCATAATATTAACAAAGAGAACAATAACAAAACTAACGAACTACTAACTAAAAACTAAGAAAACGCGCACAATGAAAACTATGTAATATGAAATATAACGACATAACACTATGAAAATTATATAAACGAAAAAAAAAAAAACAAACAAACAGAACTGAACAGAAATTCATAATATGTAATAAATCGCGTACTATTAACTTTGTTGGCATTTATATCTAGCAAATTTAAATTTCGCGTCAATTATTTTACTGTATAAACTCGGTTCACGTTTGAACCAGAGAGCTAGAATCTTAAGTCCTATCACACCCAACGCTCTATAGTTAAAATGAAAAGAGTTTAAATTGGACAAGAGTTTGAAAAAAAAAATGAAAATTCAAAAAATAGTTATATAACAAGTCAAAACAGTAGTGGAGTCTTTCGTACAGCGAAACTACATAATTTGTGTATATCTAATGATATTTTCTTTTATGAGGATAGAAAATAATTCCTGGATGTTCAGTCAAAAACTTTATTTTCAGCCTCGACCGGTTTCGACACCAATTTTGCATTCTTTAGGAGGTGAAAAATTTTCTGTAAATTTTTACTTACTGAAGAAGGCATAGTTGGTGCCGAAACCGGTCGACGCCGAAAATAAAGTTTTGACTGAACATCCAGGACTTATTTTCTATCTTCATTACCAATCCTGTCAAGAAGGACCCGAAATTATATTTTCTTTATATATAACTATTTTTTTCAATTTGATCACATTTACGAGCCAATACACTATGAGTACGTTTACACCACTAAACATTTAGTCCGCATATCAAGTGACGTAACAAGATGGCGTCGAATGATGTAAACACGTACCAAACCTTTGGTACGTAATTGGTATACATTTTTGGTACGATCAAAGGGTGTAAACAGCAAACATACCAATGCGATTTTTCTGTCATCTATAACTACTTTTAATTCAATTAAATTGTGTATTAACATGTAGGGAAATTGTGTAAGTTTAGTAATATTTACAATTTTAATAGTGTGGCGATGTAAATTTCATATATTCACAACTATTTTTCCTTATTAAGTAATTTTAGGTTAGGGTGACTCTGACATTTAAATCTACGCAAGCGTGTAACGTACCAAAATTTTTAGTATATTTATGTAAATACAGGTGTAAACATACCATACTAAGATAAATTTTAGTATACACTTGGTCTGCTTATCAGAATAGTACGCACGGTGTAAACGTAGTTTATTTAATTCAAATTACTGTTTGGTACTAGCCAATTTAAATTTTACCAAAAATAATACAAATTCATGTACAATATAGGGTGTTAAGAAACAAGTGTAATACATTAATAGGACATAGAGAAAAAGTTAAAATAAGTCGAAAAGTTTTATACATATATATGGGCTAGTGTAAAACAGTTATAATATGGCATTCTCAGACAATATTATGTACTTTGGGACGTTATTCTAAACGCAAAAATTGAAAAAAAAAACATAAATTACTTATGACCGTTTGTCCTGGCAGTGGCGATATATTTTTAATATTCTCTTTCGGTTCGGATTCAAAAACAAAATGAAGGAAAAATTTCGAATATTCTTAAAGATTATATAAATTTTATTACTTAATATTACAATATGTACCTATGTGTAAAGTAGACACTTTAATTTTAAATTATACTTCATCCGCTTCTTCAATCGTATTCGGCAACACTGTTCCTTTGGTTTTTGGCAGAAAACAAAACGTTAACACTGCAGGAAAAACCGATAAAATCACCAACACTTATGTAGGAATCCACGCTTGAAAAATTATAAAATGAATGGTGATATTATAGAACCTAATCTTCCACATTTGAACGTCAGGCCTAACCCAACACTTCATAACATCACTGGTGTACAGGAGCACTTTGGTAAAACTTATAACAATGCCTGACATACTTACACACCTAATGCCGTTATAATCCAGTAAGGTTTTTCTGGTTGGTAACATAAGTAAAAGTGCGACAAAATATGCTGATTTCAAACACATGTTTCGTCCAACTTTTTCTATTAAATATATGTTGATTATGTTTCCAGGAATTTATGATAAACCAGCAAATGCAAATCTCCTACTAACTGCTTACGATTTATCAATTACGAATTCCACAATATTTTATATTTAATATTTATCCATGAACCATACAATCAAATACACTATTATATTTCATTCGCATCTTCAATTGTATTTGGTAATGGCACTCCTTTTGTTTCAGGTAAAAAGAAAAATGTCAACAATGCTGAAATTATCGGAAAAATACCAATTAGCAATGACGGAAGCCACAAGTTAACGATTCTAAGTTCTAGAATAAAAGGCGCTAACATGGAACCATATTGTGCAAACATAGAATTAAATCCCATCCCAGCATTTCTCAATATTGTTGGATATATTTCTCCAGAGTACATGAAAATTATAGCGAAGCACAATGCACCACCAGACATACTGATACATCCTAGGATAGCGATCGGAAATTTTTCGATATACGGACTTAAAAAACTTGTCGTTAACATTGGAAAAGAGATGGTACAGAAACCTGTTATTAAAGTTGCTTTTCTGCCAATTCTGTCCAACAAGAAACCACCGGCAAGTACTCCTGGTATTTGTGATAGGCCTGCAAATCCTATGTTTAAAAAGATATTTCCACTTATTTGTCCCATATAAAGAGCAACAGCGAAAAAATCAACACCAACAACTATCCAATTCATCGATAATACCATTGTTTTAATTAACATCTTTTTAGTCTGGAATAAATGTATAAAATTCCCTCCTGTTACATCTGTTTGAGGATTGTTAGTAACGAATATCTCAACTTCTTCACGAATGTGTTCCGTTGGAAGATTATTGCATCTAGCAGTTTTTTCCAACAATTGAACAACAGCTTCTGTTTTCCCCATGGTTAGTAACCACCGAGGTGATTCTGGTAATAAACACCAGTAACTTATCAAAAGTGTTGAAGGAGCTGTTATTATTAACTGAATGTAGTCCCATCTTCTGACGTAGTATCCTATTACGCCCATCATGGAAAATGATATTTGACAAGGGAGGGCATATAAAATCGATAGTAGTGGACGATGTTTTGAACCTGAAAAGATTAGATTATTTGTAAGTGAAGTTTAATAAAAATTGATAAATATGAGACTCCCGCTAGAATTATGGGGAATAAGGAACATATTTTAGAATTTTATTTTAAATATGTTCAAAATATTTCCCTTCAAGAATAAAACACTTTAACTTTCTTTTCTCCCACATCTTAAAATCTCAAAACAATCTTCTATTGGAATGCTGATTGCTTTCAAAATAATTATGAATTACAACATCATGCTCTTCTTCACCTCTCTGGTCAATTTCTATCTTCATTCACAACGATAACGTAACTTTTGCAACTTAATTTGAAGACTGGTAATAGTGCAGGTTTTATTTTCAATGGCCAATAATTCTAGCGTAAGATTTAGAATGAGTTATTCTATGGTGCTTCTGATCACCGGACAAATATAATCGAAGTGTATCACATAAGTATATAGGGTGCGAGCAGACATGTGACTCGAGCGACCTTGACGTGCTTGAAATCAGCTAATTTTGACAAGAACAATGTCAAGTTGGCAATACCAATGTTTTGACTTATTTTGATTTTAAACTGCTTTAATGTTATTATTTTATCATTTTTAGGCAGTAAAACATATGAAATTAAAAATAATAAAATTTTAGCAGTTAAATATCAAAATATATGAAAACACTGGTCTTGTCAACGTGACATTGTTCTTGTCGAAATGACATGCGCACACAAATCAGCTGATTCCAAGCATGTCAAGGTCGCTCGAATCACGTGACTGCGCTCGCCCTATAATAAAACAGCGGAATACCATTGTCTTCTCTTTAACATAAATGCTGTTCTTGTTAGAAATAAGTTCTTAAGGGAATGAAAACTGCAGTTCCAAACATTATTTCAAACAAAAATAGCATCTACGTTAAAGGAACAGTACGATTATTTTACTAACACAGAGCAGATAGACAGGTAGAGGAATCACCCAGTGCTTGAAATAAGCGGGGAAAATAATAGGTCGTTTACATCCAATATTATATAGCAAACAGTGAGCGATATGCCGCTTTGTCAAACGATCTTTATAGTTTTGTTATTGGAGTATAGGTCAGTTTTTGACGCTTTTAACCTCTCGCTAAGAGAGGTATTGTATTCATGCTAAAAATCGCATATACAGATTGTAGTGAATAAGCACGTTTTAAGGTCCCTAGAAACCGATTATAACATTTTTGCGATTATGTCCGTATGTGTGTGTGGATGTGTGTGTGTGTGTGTGTGTTGCGTGCGTGCGCGCGTGTGTGTGCGTGTGTGTGCGTGTGTGTGTGTGTGTGTGTGTGTGTGTGTGTGTGTGTGTGTGTGTGTGGATGTGTGTGTGGATGCTGGATTCACGATTTCTCAAATACTATAAGACTTAAGACATTTTTAACTACGGATTCTTCAATCTAACAATAATTGGAAGAGTTGAATAAGTTTTGATAACAATTGGACAACCGGAAGTTGTAGTTACAAGAAAAAAATCATCTAAATATTATTTATCGAAAATTTATGTAAATACTTATATTAAAGAACGTTACATTCTTTATTCGATAAATATAAATTCATTATTATATCTTCTATAGATTTAGAGATAAAGAAATGCATATAAAATAATTTGATGTAAAAAATCTCAGATCAAACTACTACAAGGCAAGAAATTCAAATGTTTGTAATTGACACATAAATGTCACTGTCAAAAATATTTGTACATTATTATGAAGATTATGAAAATAAAAAGAGTCAACAACGCAAAAGAATATACGTAAAAAAGAATATAAAAGGAATATGCGAAAAAATGACGAATATGAAGTAAAGGAAAAGGAAAGTAGAAAAAGAAAATTTCAGGATATTGAATATAAAGAAAATGTATATATTGTACATAATTTATATAAAATATCCCATAGATTTTGCAAATATATATGAGAATTATTTTGTAGTGAGACATGAATATATGTATTTGTATTTAAAAATATTTTTCGTTTTATGCGTACAACCAGGTAAAATATCTGACGAGAGGTTATGTGCTGGCCACATCAGATTTTTAGATTGATTATGGAACAATTTTTTTATCACATAGATTTCGAGTTATGATGCCAAACTTGTCATTTTTATTTTGATGCCATAATAAAAAGTTGACGATTGAAAAGAGAATTATTTACTTTTTAACGATATATAACTTCTCTATGTTCATTTGTTTTAAACAGCAAAAATGCAACAATTATTATTAATTTTTTAGGTTACAATCATTATTTTTTCACTGGCTGGCGTTATAAAGAATTGCAAATACATATACTTACGAAATAAATTGTGAAAATGTGAAAAGATCATGTCAGCCACCGGGATTTGAACTCGGGACCTTTGTTTTACCAGAGCAACTGAGCAATCCACTGCCAACTTTGCTATGGTCGATCTACCCAGATGGCTGGCAGTTTCATCCACTTTAACCGCTAATGTTGTTTGAAATCTGGTTGATATGTTTAACTTGCTGGCAATCAAACAACAACCACAATCAAGAACATCCTATCAACAACAAAACCAGAACACTCACTAAAACTACAAACAGGCATCTAGCAGGTGGATGGTGAATGCGGAAAAACATACATAGGGGAAACAAAACGACCATTGGACATCAGAACAAAGGAACACAGACGACACACTGAGAGAGGAGAGACGTCAAAATCCGGACTTGCAGACCATGCGTGGGAACACCATCACCGTATCCAGTGGAAGGGAGCAAAAATCCTAAAGAAAGAAGAACGTTGTTTACAAGAGGAAGTTTAAAGAAGCCGCCATCATTCAAAAGAACAAAAGAGAACAGTTTTCAACCAGCCGAGTG
>OY720450.1:14934048-15149048 GCA_963082715.1 Harpalus rubripes
TTTAAGGTTAACATTAAATAATTTCTAAGGTTTAATATTAAAGAAATTTGAACGTTATTGTCACCCAATTCGTAATTTATGTTTAAAACAACGGAATATAAAAATGCTATACAAAATTGAAAAACTTATAAAACAAGATAAAAGATCAAACTAGTTTCAACAGTTTCTATGACAGTAAGGTCTGTGGTTGTTATTTAAAAATATGTGTTTGTTATATATTTCGTGGCGTGTTTCGAGGTTAATAAAAAAAAACTAATTACATTACGGTGTTCTAAATAAAAAATCGTACAAAATTATCTGAACATTTTTTCTTTATTTCTTATAATAAACGAGATGTAAGCTATTTTTAAAATGAGCCAAAAACAAGTTTAGCTTGTAGCTTCGGAAAAAATCCTGTGTTTATTCTTAAATTTGTCTAAAAAATTGTTTCTGGAATATACGAGTAGGTGTAAAGATTTTACTCTTTCGTTAATATTAGTAGAAATTAATTGAATACTAAAACAATCTGTATTAATTAAATCGCTATTTCTGGAACAAGTGGCCATAAGCAGGTATTTTAAATTGTTGCCTTTGGATTAAATTTGGTACCTAAAACGTACAACTAGACTCTTTCAACAGCATTTACGCATAGAGTGCAGTAATTTCCATAATTTAAAACAGCACTTTAGCTGCGTCGTCGAGTGTACTACGAAGTTGTATCCACTAAAAACTAGTAGATTTTGTCATTATGCGCTAAACAACCAAGTTCCTTTGAAATTTTAGATAGAACATGTGTTCCAATGACACACAAATCGTTCGTTGCAAAACTGATGTAAAAACTGTTTCTCATAAAATGTCTCCAAATAGCCTCAGGTCGTTTTCTAAGCGAAACACGTGGTTTTAGAATGTTTTGCAGTAACTTCCATAGTTCAAAACGAAGTCTGTCCAAAAGCTTGTATCCACTAAAAAACAGATTTAGTCATATTATGCCCTAAACAACTAAGTTCCATCGTAATTTTAGGTAGAATATGTGTGTTCCAAGTAGAACATTCAAATCGTTCGTTTCACACTGAAACGTTTAAATCTGATGTAGTAACTGTTTCCCATAACGTGCCCATAAACTTACAAGACTTATAGCCTTGTTCTCAGACAAAAATTATGTACATTGGGATTCCAAAATTAATTGAAACACAATAATTGAAACAAAAGACTTATGATCTTTTGTACCGGTAATACCGTTATATTTTCAATGTTCTCTTTTGGATTGCAAAACGAAATGAATTAACAATATGGAATATTCTTAATATTATATATTTTATTACTTAAGATTACAATTTGTACAAAACTTAACACTTTCATTTTCAGGTTATATTTGATTCGCTTCTTCAATCGTATTTGGCAACACCGTCCCTTTAGTTTCTGGCAGAAAGCAAAACGTCAACACTGCTGCAATAACCGGTAAAATCCCCAACACTAATGTAGGAATCCACGCTTGAAAATGTGTAAGTTCTAAAATGAATGGTGATATCATAGAACCTAATCTTCCACAAGTGGACGTCAGACCTAACCCAACACTTCTTAACATTGTTGGAAACAGTTCACTTGTGTACAGAAACACTATGGTAAAACTTAGGGCAATGCCTGACATACTTATACACCCTAATGTCGTTATAATCCAATAAGGTTCTTCTGGAAGGAAACTGGTTGCTAACATAGGTAAAAGTGCGACAAAATATGCTGATATCAAACACAGTTTTCGTCCAATTTTTTCTACTAAATATATGCCGAGTATGTTTCCAGGAATTTGTGATAAACCAGCAAATGCTATGTTCAGAAACATGTTGCCACTTATTTGCCCAGTGTACTGAGCTATGGCAAAAAAATCAGTGGCTACCACTACCCAATTAACAATCAAAATTATTGTTTTTCTTCTCATTCTTCTCGTGCGAAACAATTCTAGAATATTCCCTCTTTTGGATTTTTCTACATAAGTACTATTACTAAAAAACTTTTCCACGTTTGGCCTAATGTCGTCTATGGGGCGTTTGTTGTATTTTGCCCCAGTTTCGAGTATTTTAACGACACTTTCTACTTTTCCTGCATTTAATAACCATCTTGGAGATTCTGGGAGTAACCAACAATAGCTCATCATGAATAGAGTTGATACTGATATGATTAGTTGTATATGGTCCCATCTTCGACAGTAGTAGCCTATTAGACCCAACATGGCGAACGATATTTGAGCTGGCATTGATGTTAGGACTGCTAATCTTGTACGGTACTTGTAACCTGAAAAATGGAGAAGAGTAATATAATAATAAAAATTTAATCATTTCACTTTGATTAATTGAAACCCAAAAACAAGTTATTGTAAAACTTTAATGATGCGATCTTAAATAGATATTATGTCTCACTAAAGTATTATTAACTGTTTATTGCTAGGATACGGTGTATATAAACATATCTATAACAACCGGGGCATAATATGAGGGCATAATCGTTCATTATGCCTTCATTATAATCCGATCATCGTTTATGGACTTCATTACAATAATAATAAGGACTGATTACAACAATTAATACATTAATTAATTACAACAATTAATATTTTCGCATTGATTTTGGACGGATCACATGTGACACATCCAAAGCAGTGCAAACTCTCTAAAATGTAATCAAGAATGTAATAATATTCAGAAATAAGTGCATAAGAAATAAAGAACTGAGATCTGTCATGTGAAAACGAACCTCAAAATATAATACTTACATTTGCTACAGACGAGAATGGAATAATTAGGGGAACATTTATTGTTTTCCTCAAAGTATGCAGAAGCATTCAAAATAATTTCTTTCCGTTTGGATAAAATATCTTCCGAAACATCAAATTCACCCATTCCATCATCTCCATTGATACAGAACCATACAGAACGTTGATGTTTTACAATAAATAAATGTTGATAATAAACAAAACAATTAAAAAACATCCTTAGCAACGCCAAAGCTTCAGCATTATTGTAATCAGAATTATTATAAATAAAAATTTATTTCACATACTCTAGTGAGACAAAATCTTGTATGCACCACGAGCGTTACTAGATGATAATACCCATCGGACGACGTCTATCCCTCGGGTCAGAGGCCCTCGGGCTAGATTCTCGTCGCCCTCCTGGCATTATCATCATCGTAACGCCCTTGGTACATAAAATACTACAATAGTTTAATACAAAGTATGGTAGAATACTAGCCAATTGTACCTTTTACGGTATGATTTCATTTTGTATATGATTTCACATTAACGAAAATTGATTATTGGTTTATACGAACTTGTAAATTCTATAAAAACACAGAAGAGAGATACAACGATGCCTCCTGTTGTAGCACAGCAGATCCATCGCAGCAGTATATACAGCCATAGCCAAGGAGAAAATGCTGTTGCCACTGATGTAATAAGCTGCAAAGTTATTGCTATCATTACAGGTGTGACTCTTCCATATCTAATAAATAAATAGGTAGTATTTAGTACGCGCCTGGTGCCCTACAGGTTGAAGACGTTTGTAGATGATGTACCGAATTAAATTTAACACGTTCACTATCGAACTAATTTGAGTGTATTCTTGTGGTGAACTTATGCTTTTTAGGGAAGAAGTTGGAATTGTTAAATGATTTCAAGAGCGATAATAAGTATGTGGTTTCGTAAGTTAAATACAATTATGACGACCCGTAGTTATTATATTGGTTTTCGAACTATTTCAAGCACTGATGCAAGAATAGGTTACTTTAATGACCGTCCAAATATAAATAATACAATTTGACTTATTTGAGCAAAAAGTATTCATTGCACTTCTTCATTTTAAATTATCTCTATTGTAGTAAAAGAGGCCCGGTATTTTCACTTCCGAATAGTTTCGAATAAGTATTCGTTAAATAAATTTATTCTATATATTTATCGAACGAATAATTCCACTGCGTCTTTTCACAAACTTTACATAAACAAATAGCTATCCGTCGAATAACTTTAACGTTCCTAAATTGGTAACCTTGCAGAGTGAATTTGTGTCAATAGAAAAAGATGGAGTTTGGCGTTGCCACGTTAAGCAGACAAGGATAAAATATGTCAACTTATTTTGAATCCATAGTTGTCAAAATTATGTTTGACATATTTAATGTCATCTATATTCTTCTGCATTTTTAGCCCAAACAGACTGTATTTTAACAAGTGTACTGTCTAATGCAGCAATCATATGTGGTAATCGAGATATGTATATTATAAAATTGTCCTTTTACGTTTTGTATATTTCTTTCAGTTCGAAGTAAATGTTTGTCACTGTATTCAACAAAAGTATCCAAAATTTGAAAATATTTTGCCAGCATCAAATGACAGGTTCTTTATAATGTTTTACCTATTCACTGTTTCAGATCAAAAAGTACGATCCCCAATATGAAATAAATTGTTTTCATCAATCGAAATCTGTCAAAAAATTCCTTCATCTATGTGGTTATGTTGCTCTCTGATGGTGTATTATCGATTTCTCACGTTATTTATTAATTCATAGTTAAAAATATCTTCATATTCATCAAAAATATTTAATATATCCATTTTGTTAATAAATCTGCACTATGTGAACTTACGAATAAACGGTTATTCGCTACCCAACTACCGAATAATTTATTCTGCGAATAACAGATATTATTCTGTCGAATAAATTTATTTGCAAGTGAAAAGACAACAAAACTAGTTATCTGAAGGATAAATTTTTCTAAACCTTTATTCACAAGTGAAAATACCGGCCCTTAATTATGTAAATATTGCAGAATATTTCAACGTGAACTGTGCCATTGGAAAAAGATAATTTCCATAAAATAGCTCAGTGGCCACGAAAGTACCTCTGTGAGTGGAATGTAATTGCGCTTAGTAAAGACCACAGATACGATATGTACCTGCACTTAGTAAAAGTAAAATGTATTCTCAACTAAATATGAACGATTCCTTAACAACTAAAGTGGTTGCGGTTTACCAGGAAAAATCGCAGTCCACTATACTGGTCTGATTTTAGTAATGACTATCTTTACTGCTGAGGGCGTTTATCAGGTGTTACCTCATAGGCTATGGGTTTTAAAAGCTGTCATGGAGAGAGCACCACAGGGATCTCTTTTATGCTATTTGAAAATTAGAAATAATTTTAAGTCTCGTAGCTGTGTGCCTGAGTGTCTGGTTGCGAATCTGGGGAACCGAGATCGATCGTGATTGGCGACAAATATTTCGAATTTTAAATAGCACAAAAATGCTATGGTGCACTTTCCACGCCAGCAATGTGTGCGCGTGAGATGACGCCTGAAAAACGCCCGTATCAATATATCGTCATCATTACCGAAATCTGTGTACAAAGCTGATTGGATAATATTCCGTGATGATATATTTTTTTTAAATTTTAAGTTTCAAGTTTGACCTCGTCAGAATCAAACCCGTGTCATTCTATATGTAAATTATCTTTTTGTTTGTATTTGATACCTTTTTACATCGAATGCAGGGTTTAATTTTGTAACAATTTTTACTAAATTTGTGGAGTTGAGTTTCTCCTATGAATTTTTGGCCCCAAATGTATGGAATTGGTATTTCTATTGGTCTGAAAAAGTATAATTAAACGTTGAAAATGGTGGAGAATATTTCAATTTATAGAAATAAAATGTAGAACATGTATTTGCATATAGGTAAAAATTATACCAGAAATGGGAAACAATAATTATAACGGCTTAGTCTTTTGCCCTGATGAAGCTATAAGTAGCAGCGAAACTATTATTTCATTCCATTAATAATTATAGTATGGTTTGTTTTTAAATATATTTTTAAGTGTAACATACCTGTCTGCAATATATCCAAAAATAATATTCCCGCACAAGAACCCCGACATGACAATACTCTGTATCATGCTCGAAAACATATGTCTCTCGCACACCAAATCCCATTCTTGCACTATAGTACTCTCCCAGACACTGCGGTCGAACTCATGTTTTGTACAATTCGTATCACACGGCGATAATTGTGGATCACTGCACGTAAAATTTCCCACTGGTGGTGCGTGTAGAAGTATTAACAACTGTTGCCAAGGCATTCCAATTCTTGACAGAAATACCAGAATTAAAAGCATTATTTGATACGGGCCCATTTCACCTACTGCATTGGTTATCAGTTCTGCACTGTCAAGGGCTGTTGACATTTTGTCTGTCAGATTATGATGGTTTGACTTGTGTCAAATAATTATTGCACCCAGAGACCTCTATACTTGCATTTTTTTCCTGGGTATCTTGAATATGAAATATATAGTTATGCCGTCCATGCTACCCAAAAGAGAGCAAGTAACGGAGATTTTGTCAATTTTTGGTGGCCTAAATTTACAGCAAACATGTAACATTAATAGAAAATGATTGTCATGCTATAGGTAAACTCATGATTTATAAATTTTTACACTCGTTTTATATAAAAATATAAATTTTGCTCAATTTAGTGTACATGTTTCAAATATAGTTTTGTATTCACACTCAAACATGGCGATTTATTTTTTTACATCACCTTTTTATTGTAAACATAGCATGGGGTGTATTCTGTAAGGAAACTGTTAATTTTAAACAGTATGTTAAAAATAAACTTGCTGTTAAAATATATTTTCTATTCTGTAACTATCAATTCTGTTAAAATTTTAACACCCCTGTTAAAATTGGGTGTTAAAACTGTATATTTTAACGTCATTCAAATCGATGCCTTTAAAATTTTAACGTCTGTTTATTCAATAAAATTATCACATCATTTGAATATGTTGCACTTCTAATTAATGAAAATGATGTAGAAAACGAAAATACCATGGATGAATATAAAAAATATCTAGGTGTCATTTAATAAAATATACTGTTTTACGAAGTATTTTATTAAATTACGGTCACCCATTCCATCGTATGTCTTTGTGTATCACAGCGTGTTGCCAGTAGGAATAATTAATTAATGTATTAAGACTGAATCTAAAATGGTATACCGAGAGCACGATTTAGATGTATCGTAAAACATAGTTCTTTATTATAATGTAGGTATTAAATGCAGTTAAAATTGCTTATTCCTGTCTTGTTCGTTAAATCAACGTAACTTAACATTTTGGATTGTCAATTTGAGGATCAAGGAGAAGAAATTTTACATACCTAATGATAACTTAATAATTTACAATTTCAATGAAATTCATTTTTAATATGGAACCTAAAAATGAGACATGATTATACAAGAGATTTTTATTTATTTTCCAAAGCATTATTTCCATTCGTTTTTCTAAAATTTCAAAGTGACAGATTAGTTTTCTAAAATTTCAAAGTGACACATAAACTGACAGTTGTTCACGCTTTTTATCATGTTTATTTATTTGTGTTATGGTTACTAACTACATTGCTTTAGCAAAGACGTGCCTTTTTTCTGTCTTGTTGATCACTTCATTCTGGTGTTTAACAGACATGTTAAAATTTATGATTTTAACAGCAGTGTCAAATTTTCGCGCAGAGAATACCAAAAAATGAATTTATTGTTAACAGTCATGTTAAGATATAATTTTTTAAAGGCATGTTAAAATTAACATTTTTTTTTTACAGAATACACCCCCATATCTGTTAATTTTCTAAATATACAGGGTGTCCCATAACTTCAGGTACATATTAAAAGGGCATATAGTTCTTAATATTCTGATTACGGAACAAAAAGAATTTTTTCAAAATTCAAAAATTAGTTTTTGAGGTTTTTAAGTAAACAGTTTTGGGACACTGGTTGAATAGGTAGTTTTAATATTGAATATTACGTTGTATTATATCTAATTAATAAGAAATGTTTGCATAATACAATCATTTCATTAGGTTTCTAGTAGCCGGCCACATAAATTGTGTTTCTTATAACAGTTTTGATATTGCTCTTCTGATTATTGTTACAAATATGAATGGTTATAGTAACAGTGAGTTAGTAGATATGTTGCTAATGTATGGCGAAGCAGGGCAAAACTGTAGATTAGCTCAGCGTTATTATGCTGAACGTTTCCCAGGACGACGGCATCCGAATTCTCGCATATTTGTAAACCTTACTCAGCGCCTTCGCGATACTGGTTCTTTGCAGCCTAATCGGGGAAGAGACGGCGGGGCTCATCGGAGACCAGTAAATGTTGAAAATGCTGTCTTAGATTTGGTACGCAATGACCCAACAATCAGCATAAGGAGAATATCTCGTCAACTACCAGGTGTACCACGAATGACAATTTGGAGAATTTTAAGGAATAATAATTTACATCCTTATCATTTTCAACGGGTCCATGCATTAATTGAACCCGATCATTACTCTCGAGTAAGGTTTTGTGGATGGCTTCTAAACAAACATGCTCAGGATGGCAATTTTGCGTTAAAAGTAATATTTTCCGACGAAGCGATATTTACTCGTAATGGTATACATAATATTCATAACTGTCACTACTGGGCCGAAGAAAATCCACATGCTGCTGTCAGGAGTCATTTTCAGCACAGATTTTCACTAAATATTTGGGCTGGGATGGTAAACGGATCGTTACTGGGACCATACATACTTCCTAACAGAATGTCTGGGAATGATTATTTACAATTTTTGCAGAATAATTTGCCTGAATTATTAGAAGATATTCCTCTTAATGTACGTCAAAATGCATGGTTTATGCATGACGGTCCGCCGCCACATTTTGCTTGAAATGTCAGACATCATCTTGACAGAGTATTTGAGGACAGGTGGATTGGTCGAGGAGGTCCCGCGTCTTGGCCCTCTAGATCCCCGGATTTCAATCCGTTAGATTTTTATTTGTGGGGTAATTTTAAATCACTCGTCTATGATAATCAAGAGGCACCTGAAACCCTTGAAGAATTACGGCAACGAGTTGAAAATTGTGCTGAAAGAATTAGACAAGAGAATGCAATTCATCGGGCTTGTTCAATTTCTTTAATTCAACGTGCTGCATTATGTTTAGCTGTTAATGGAAATAATTTTGAACAGTTTTTGTAAAAATAAAGTAAATAATTTGATTTTTTTTTTCATTACATACACATCTCCCAAACTTAATTGGTGTGACAAAGCTTTACGTAATTGCATAAATTAATTTCATTGTTAAATTATTTTATGTAATAGTTTTAACTAATTTCACTATTCCAAATATTATAGTATCCAGGGGTACAAAAAATGTTCTTCTTAAGTAAACTACAACAAGTAGAACAAATTAACATGAAATAGTTCACTTTATTCGTGCTTTAGGATACATCAATTTATATTTCATCTGCTTCTTGTATTGTGTTAGGCAGTGCAGATTCACTTGTATCGGGCAGACAGAAAATTACAAGTGTTGCTGCTCCAAAAATACAAATAGTAAATACGAGTGCTGGCAACCATTCCGTTTCCCCACTTAATTCCACTACAAACGGAGCAATCATAGCACCAAACCTACTGAATGCTCCAGCCACTGCCATTCCAATTGTTCTTAATATTGTTGGAAATAATTCCGCAGAATAAATAAACAGTACCGTAAACGTTAAGTTTATACTGGCAATTGCAAAACCTATACAGAGTTGAGTATGCCAATAAGGATCTTCATCAAGGACAGTACTTAATATTAGTGGTAAGATACAACAGAAATAGCATATTATTAAACTGGATTTCCGATATATTCTGCTTATTACCAAACAACCAATTATAAGAAATGGTATTTGGGATAAACCAGATAAAGCTATGTTCAAAAATATATTTCCTACTCTTTGGCTCATATATTGAACGGCACCGTAATATCCTAAACCGACGACAAGACAATTTATATTTATAACTATACATTTTAATGCCATCTTCTTGCTCCGTAACAACTTAAAATAATTGCCTCCTTCTGTGTGGGTACTCGAAGGATGACGTAACATATGTCGTGTAACTTCATATTCAATATAGTCAGTAGGGTGCTTGTTACATTTCGCAGCTCGAGTCAGTTCTTTTATGGCTCTTTCATCTTTTCCTGTACTTAATAACCATCGATAAGATTCTGGCATGACTTTCCAATAAAATGGTATAATCACAAGGATTGGTAAGGAGACTATGAGTAGTATATAGTCCCATCTTCTACATACGTATCCAATTAATCCTATCCACGAAAGGGCCAAACTGGTGGGAATTCCAAATAGTAGAGCACTTATTGGCCGAAATCTGGGACCTAAAAAAATTATAGAAATAAAAATAACAGAGAGAACAGCACTATAGTTCATTTTTTAAAGAATGCAGTACAGGGAAGATAGGCCTTATTTGACCTTGTTTTCTAATTGGCTTAATTCGAGGAAAAGTTTACACCGACGATATTTATTTCTCCATCTCAACCTTTTCTCTGCTCATCTCTATCTCTTTTCACATACATTTATAGTCATTAGCGTAGAATTTGTTGATATGTAATTAAATGAATACGAATAATTTCTAAATATATAATATAATAGAACGTTAAATTATAATACGGCTAATATTATTGTTCGTACGCCAATACATATTTAGCTGTCAGTTGTCAATGGCTGCCGTGTCAATTCTCAATTGTCAACTGATCTGTTTTTATCATTTTGATTTTTTTGTTTTTTTCTGCATTTATGTGTTTGCATTTTATTTCCATTGTTGCCATTTGGTGTATTTAATCTGTATTTTTTAATACAAACAATAGTAGTATTCGTTCTTTCTGGTTTTGTTGTTTTATCTCATTGAAGAAAGTGTGCACTGTCGTGTAATTTTGATTTTTATACTACCATGGCTGATAACGAGGTGCCCAGTTCTTCCAAAGGTATAAAGGAAAATCCGAAGGGAAAACTTTTAAAAAGTAGATAAAAGGTAATGGCATACAACAGTTATTTGGCCTATAAAAGTAAGGGTGCAACAAAAACTAAAGCTGTGGCACTCACTGCAGCAGCTGTTGGAATCTCTGAAAGATCTATGTACAAAATTGTTGCGGAAATGGATAGAACAGGACAAGTTTCATCACCAAAGAAGAATAGAATGCGCGAAGATTTATATTCAAAAGAATGATTTTCATGTAACAAACTGTTAGAAACTGTTGACAAACAATTTACTGTAAATTATTTAAATTAGCTGATTTAAAAACTTTTGTTAATTTCTTGAAATTTTAAATAAATCCATTTTAATTGTATAACACAATTCTTTTATTATTATTATTATTATTTTTATTATTATCATTTTTGTAAAACTATTACTTTTCCAAATGCAATTTTATGCAATAAATTTAAATATGTTTTTAAATATGTGTTTTCATTATGCTTTTTAAATAATTATCTTATTCAAATTCTCAATTTAAATTTCTAAAATAAATATGACATTTTTCTTCATTTTGCTGTAATATTTTAAAAATTACCATTACTAAATTACCAATTTTATATTCAAATGTAATTACGTGACTGTTAATATTTCAAGTAACTATATTTGAATTTTGCGCCAAATTTTGTAACTAGATTGACCATTTGTCATAGTGTAAATCAGATTTCTAGTTACTGAATTCATAAAAAAAAATAGACTATAGTCGCGCAATTTTTGTGAAGCTATGTAAACTGGCATTAGTGTCTGCGAAGTTTTACAAAAAGAAGGAATATCCAACCATTAAAAAAAGGAAGGAAACAAGAAAGATCCTACGATATACTCGTATGTAGGTATATTACAAAAAAAATAAAAAAATAAGAATAATCAAAAGCATATAATCATAGGCCCGATCCTAGTTAAAGTGACAGTTTATTAATAATTACGAGGGTTGTCCCAAAAGTAATGCACAGTTGGCTCTAACTTGAAAAATATTTATTGAAGAAGATACAAGTGATTACAGGCCTTAAATATAATACCCTGTCTCATCAATGCACGCTTGCCAGCGACACGGAAGTGCTTGGATTCCGTTCAACGTCTTATTGAGCATCCGAATCTGTTGGGTCACTTCTGTTCGGAGCTTTTCCAGCGTCAGAAAACGGGTTTCTTTAGCTTGGGGAAGAGATCGGTGAATTGATGTGCGGGCGCGCATTATCGTGCAAATCAACAAACCACTTTGCAACATTTCTGGACGCAGTTTACGGATTTTTGGGCGGAATTTGTGTTGTCAGCTGTTACAGTAGACGGCCGCCCCTCGCACGGATCATCTTAGATGCTTGTTCGACATTCGTGAAACCACCTCTGTACTGTGCTACGATTTATAGTAAACGCTTCTTTTAAGGCAGCATTAATTTCGGACACTTTTTTTACCGCGCACTGTTTCGATGCAAATATACGCACGTTGTTCTATTGCTGAAATCCGACCCGACGGACTGTTCTCGCTGTCTTCGAATTTTTACCTTTTTAAACGAATCCTACTACCATGTGATACCAATGTGTTCTTAAGAGGAATGGAACCCCTGCGTACTAGATATGAAGCGAAAATTCAAATAAATTGTTCCTGCACTAGAACTATTATTCTTTTAAAAAATTCAATATTAGACAAACATACTTCTAATATGAACCTGCATTTTTAAAAAAGTATTATTGAAATCTATTAGTATTAGTATTCAACCTTGTTTTTGTAGGAAAAACGAAAAATGCCGTTTTCCCCATAAAATCAAAGTCATATACTAATAGATTTCAATAAAACTTTTTTTAAACGCAGGTTCATATCATAAGTATGTTCGTTTTAGTGATGCACAACGAGGCGAGAGTACTCTCGCATCTCGTCTCGTCTCGTTGCATTATGCGAGACGAGACCGAGATTGCAATTTAAAATTCGAGGCGAGATCGATATAACAACTGCGAGAATCTCGCGAGAGTTTTGCAATAAAATGTATTTGTAACTTTATAGCTTTAATTCATAAATTCAATGAAAAATGCACCGTACAGGGAGTGGAGTCAACGGTAATTCGTGCATAGAACACGTAATTGTGAAAATTATATGAATTGACTATATTTTTTTGAGTCTATCTAGAGTCGAATGATATCGGTCGCAGAGCGATGAAATGCAAAATGAAGACTAAATCGGTTTTGCATCTAATAGAACTAGTTTTTCTCCAACATTTCAGCTCCTAATTCATCCCAGTTAAAACTACGGTTAATAAAATTCTTGTCGTCCCTGAAAAGTAAAGGGTCTTATATTAAGAGTCGATAAGGGCCAATATGGAGTGAAGCAGAGTGATTGGTTGCCAGTGGGTTCCCAGTGTAGCGCTTTTTTATGAGTAAATCTTACTTAAATAGTGGCGTTAATGATAAAGTGTAGAAACTTTTAGTTACAAAAAAGAATTTTTTTAATGTTTAATTGGTTTTACTGATGACAGAATGTATTAACAGATGTTCGTATTGAAATAATTTGGTGACTAGAATTTAGTGTTTCGTCTGTTTATTATAGTTATACGACTGTAAATACACGAAAGACGGAACGATTTGGTGCGAACTTGTCTTTTGCAGTTCAACTGATACGTAAATACCGAGGTAAATACATAGTGCGCAAGCGCTTATTTTTAAAGCGAGACTCTCGCGCGAGAACGAGACGAAACCCAAAAAATGTGCGAGAACGAGATCGAGATTGCAGATCCGAAAACGAGACGAGATCGATATTTTATATTACTTTTCTCGTCTCTTCTCGCGTGCATCACTAGTTCGTTTAATGTTGAATTTTTTAAAATGCTAATAGTTCTAGAAGAGGAACAATTTACTTGAATTTTTGCTTAATATCTAGTACGCAGGGGTTCCATTCCTCTTAAGACTTCTATCTACACACTGGCGCTTCAATTAGCTGTCTACGTTGCCTACGACGCCCGCTAGAGCGCGCTGTGCATTACTTTTGGGACAACCCTCGTAGTTAAAAATTAAAATGAAGGTTAGAAGCGATGCAAACAACAGTTTTAACTTTCAATTATGCAACATAATCGTTGGTTATCACTAAAGGTACATTCACAAATGAAAATTAAGTTTATGATTTTTGTTTAGATTTAAAAAAGTTTCATTTAACATTAATTTAGTTTTGTTTGTACATATATCTTTGTAAATGCTTCAAAAACAAGATTAAAACATCGGTAGAGCAGTACTTAACAAATACCAGTGCGCCGTGTAACTGTCATTCGCTTGGCATTATTGGTTTTGGTTATATTTCAGCAATTAAATTTTCCAGGCTCCTTGTTCTTCTCGTATTTGGTTTAAAGGCCGAATCCAAGTGAATACTAAATAAAGATGCGTGTATGTATATCGTTTTAGACTCGTCCTCATTGGCGGAGTTTGTGACGTCAAACTAAATCATGAAGCTAAAGTTTGGACCTTGCATTGTTTAGCTTTATGATTTGGGTTTAGAGACAGTAAATTCTGAACTGCGAATGGAGTCATAACATAATATGCGGCCAAGGTCTTTAAATCTAAAGTATAAACCATAAATCTAAACCTAATTTTCATTTGTGAATGTACCTTAATTGTCACTTTAACCAGAGGTGGTAGGAGAGGGCCTTAATTAGAAAATGTGAAGGTTTACTAACTTGTAAATTCAATTAAAAGAGCGAATAATGCCAACTGTATACCAACATGTGCAAATGCTCCAAGAAAGCGTAATGTAATGTATGACCATAACCATGGCGCAAATGTCCCAATGAATCCTGATGCAAATAATAAAATTAACATGCAGAGTATAAGTGTACGTCTGCCATACCTAAAGGTAGAAGATACATTTATTAATAATTTGCAGTAATTAATTAATGTCTGTCGCAATCAATAAAGTATTTCATATAACTCAAATTTTATAATTTTGATTATATAAATTAAAACTTAGATGCACTAGTAACAAAACTAGGTTTATAATAAATTTTAAATTACAATCAGTGGCCGTATTCTGTACAAAACTATACGGGCCAATTTCTCAATCTCTGATGGTTAAAATTTTAACCAATAATATTGAAACTAAATGAATGAATAACAGATTTATCATAGCTGGCAACAAAACGATGTAATTTTGTTTACTTAACTGTTGGTTAAAATTTTAACCAGAGATTGAAAAACTGACCCTAAGTCTTACAAATCTGTAAATAATGAACAAAATCGCAACGAAAGCAGCTTTTGTATAATTTTATATGTATCAACAAAAATATATGTACAGATTTACAGACCGGTAAAGCCTATGGCACACTACTTATCGATGAGCTCATCGATGAAACAACAGTATGCACTCGTCATCAATGGTTTTCTATTTCATCGATGACAAATACAGCGATTTTTTTCTGTGGTGCAAAAAAGTTAAGTTGGTAATAATACCAGTGAAATGTACCTACGCTGTCGGTTTTTAAATTGATATGTCCCTAGTTGATTGTTGTTATGGATAGCTAAAGTAATAAAAATGTTTTTAATTGCTAAAAAATTATTAATAAGAACAAAAATATGTTCTGTATCTAATAATATCTGAAAAATAAATATGAATAATAATAAAATACTGACATGAAGGAGGATCTTCCACACATGAAAAACAAAAATAGATTCACACGCTAACGTTTAAAATGAAACACAAAAGATACGTCTGAAATGAGATACGTTCGTTTCATCGATGCTCTTCGATGAAAATAGCGGCGCCGTATTTTTCATCGATGCTCCTTGATGCTCATCGACAAGTGTGCCATAGGCTTAAGAATTACAGTTTTCTACAGAATACGACCAAGTTTGCTACTAGGCGATAGTTAACGCGCAGTTAACGATAGTCAAGCGGGCGATGGATAAGAGGAAAGGTTACCCCTGTACTAAAATATGAGGCGAAAATTCAAATATATTGTACTAGAACTATTAACATTTTTAAAAATTCAACACTCGACAAGTATACTTCCGATATTACAGTACCTACAGAAACAATTTATTTGAATTTTCGCTTCATATTTTAGTGCAGGGGTAACCTTTCCTCTTAAGTGGGAGACAGTCGTCGGAACGACAGAAACTTAAAAATTTTGCACGCTTAGCAGGTATATAATTTGATGGATTGTTTTGGAATAAGAAAATAATTAAAAAGGAAGCTCTGATATTTCTAAATTTATCTTAACATAAGAAATATTCGTTTTCCGGGAATGTACTGTCATATTTTGAGTCAGAGCTCAACGTTTCGCCCGCAGTCGTATGGGGCATCTTCAGGAGCAAGGGGGATAGTACTATCTTAAACAAGGTCAACCACGCTAGAGGCCGAGTTTAAGCAACAAGAGGGGGAGACTCAGTTTACAAGGTTACTCGACGTGTAAACCTCGCTAGAGGCCAAATAAACCAAGTGACGAAGGAAGGCCGAGAAGACACTTAAATACGCATTTTAGCTCCTGTCCCTGAGTTTTACAGACGTAAATACAGGGAAACTTTAGAAATATGGAAACATCCTAATAACATCAATCGGGATGATGGCTATTTCTTGAGCCAAATGTGGAAACCGGTGATTCTCGGAACACGACACGCCCAATCTACCATTACGAACTCGAATCCCATTGGTCCTCATTAGCTTTGCTCATCTATCGTATTTTTAGATTAGTATATAACTGTTTTCTCGGCCTTCCTTCGTCACTTGGTTTATTTGGCCTCTAGTGTGGTTTACACGTCGGGTAACCTTGTAAACTGAGTATCCCCCTTTTGTTGCTTAAACTCGGCCTCTAGCGTGGTTGACACGTTGGGTGACCTTGTTTAAGACAGTACTATCCCCCTTGCTCCTGAAGATGCCCCATACGACTGCGGCGAAACGTTGAGCTCTGACTCAAAATATGACACAGTCCATTCCCGGAAAACGAATATTTCTCATGACTCAGACTGTGGAAGCCTACGCAATTATCATAACATAACCTAACCTAACGCATAATTTTGTTCTTCTACACATCTTTTTTATCGCCCAGTTGACCATTGCCCAGTTGACCATCGCCCAGTCGTCCTAGCCCAGTTGACCGTGTACGACAGAATAACGTCAGTAGTATAGTCTGTCCGCAGTTCGTATTCGGAATATGCGTAAGGGAAAATATTAATGGGATCCGAAGAATCCGTTGATGGCACTGTAAGCACGCCTGTCATGGCGAGCAGTAGGACATATCAGATTTATTTACATCTTGAAAGAGCGATTCTGATCCAAAATTTTGTTAACAGTTCAAAACAACACAGTTTTTAAGTTTGTTTAATTCATCAAAAAACAAAGTTGAGCGACGAGTCATAAATTCGTGTTTAATTACCACTTGTGACGTAACTAGATTTACGAAAATTTTGACTTGGAACTGCGATCTGCAGGGATAAATCAATGAAACTATAAATTTTATTTATAAGTACTGCCAATAATTGTCTTAAAACTACATATCTGCAAAATTGTTTATAATTATTCTTTGTGAAATGCAAGGAGTAGTCAATCGATCAAGTTTACTTCTTTGCCAAAAATTATGGAATATATATTGAATTTTTGTTGCACTCGTACACCATTTAATACGGCAATTTTTGATTTCCATTATGTAAATTTTCTTTAATTTGCTAATTTTTCGAATATTTTCAAAAGAAATTAAACAATCAAAGCATGAAAACGTATTTTTCTGGTAAACAAAACGTTGGATCTTGATGTTTACATATTTGACGTGTCTTATTAGCCGGCATTAATTTAGTTCTATAAAATTCTGTTGGTGTCGCTTTCTATTCTGCGGGTCCCAATACTCGTAACAAATAATGGCACATTTCCTTCACAATATTTCACAGGCTTAGAACTGTCAGTGATATACAATAATTATTCTTATTGCTAAATTTCGCTGGTGTGGCGTGCGCAGTTATTGTTATTATTTACATATTGCGAATTGTCCCTTTGTCATAAGTTATATTTTCTTAAGAACTTATCGTCGAATGAATTGTAGGTCTTACTGTTCCAATTTTTATTTATTAACAATATACGTACAGGGACATTAATGAAAACCAATGAGCAGAAAATTCGTTTTTACAGTATATAAAAATATAAAATTGCAGTTTTCGTTTTAATTCAAACCCAGGATCTATTGATAAACGTAGCAGGAAACAATTAAGAAACGTAGCGTTCTCCATGGCGACAGAAGAAGCTCTGCCGAAATAAGTGTGATACGTGAATTTTCAAATCAAAAAGTGGGAGATAGCAAAGTTATATGGTCGAAGCAAAGTTACAAATGCATGAAAAATGGCGCCAAATTGATATAGCAACATTTAAAAAATTTCACTATCTTTCAATAATATTCTTCTATTGTTTATTTTACATACATAAAATCACGCATTTCCCACTTAGTGGGTTAGCACAAACCCGAAAGAATAACAATAACATCATCCAAAAAAAAATTCAGTCTCTCTTTCAACAACATTCGTACTAACCTGACATCGTAGGTACAACATATATTCCTCACTCTTAACATATTAAAGTGACCGATTTTCGGTAGCGAAATATCGCAACCGGACCACAATAATAGTTACGAAACAATCATCCTTCGCCGCACATTCCTGTCTAAGCACACTTCTTTCGCCTCGGCCACATTCATAATCGCATTCATACACGGTCTTCTTCTCTTCCCACACGGAAACTTCCTCTCTTTTAGTATCTTATCAATCACATCCATCCACCTACACACTGGACGGCCACGCAATCGAACACCCTCAATTTCACCAAGATATATACGCTTTACAAGCCGTTCACTCTTCATTCTCTCCACATGACCAAACCATCTCAACTGGCTCATTCCTACTCTCTTAACAACATTCTTCCTAACCATACATTCTTCATACGCCAAATTATTCCTCACGCGATCCCGTCTTACATATCCACATACACAACGTAAATACCTCATTTCCACAGCAGTCACTCTCTTTTTATGCTTTCCCGTCCATGCCCAACACTCGCTTCCATACATCAAAGCAGGCACTAGCACTCCATTATACACACTTAAACGAGCTTCTCTAGATACGTTTACGTTTCGAGCAAACGCACCCATTAACTTACACTTAGATTTATTTTTTCTTACGCCCTTTCTATCATTTTGGCGCCATCTTTCATGCGTTTCTGCCTATTTGGCGTCATTTTTCATGCGTTTTTCTTGTCCTGTAGCCATTGAGAAGGAGAACGCTACGGTTCTTAATTCTCTCCTGCTACGTTTATCAATAGATTCTGGGTTTGAATTGAATCGAAAACTGTAATTTTATATTTTTATACAATGTTTTTGTAGTTTTTGGAGAGTTGAAAACGTTGTATTCTTTTATTTTCATATATCTAATGTAACCTTGTAAATTTTATAGATGATGATGGGCTAATATACGCCCGAAATGTCCCTGTACGTATATTGTTAATAAATAAAAATTGGAACAGTAATGGTTACAATTCATTCAACGACAAATCCCACGGAGGTTCCCAAAGAATATTCCAAATAAATTTTCTTAAGAACTATCATCATTTATTCTGTTTCAATTACATGTTTGTCACAATTTTCTCAAGAAGTTGCAGTAATACATTTTTTTTGTTCTTTTATTAACTCTGCCACATAAGAACTAAGATTTAGTGATTTATTGTTTTACTGATGGGCAAAATTGGAAACATAGTAATTAGTCGAAAACGTACGTCTTAATTACATTATCAACAGTAATACATAGGTATAACTACATTTCAAAATGTTTAATCCAGAAAATAATTTCAAACCATATATTAAAAATGTCCCCGCGCATATAGGGTAAGGGCGGGTAAGAGTACGCTCATTCTAAGAGTACGCAGTATCAATATCTTGGAATAGAAAATATCATTCAGCTGGTGTAACAGTCAAAACAAGACGTATTTATGTGTCCATCTTCAGTACAAAAAATCGTCTTTCTAAGGTAAGACAATTATAAAGTAGACAAGAAACAAAAATTTCGTGTTCTATATTGTTATTTTGGGTTACTTATACAGTAATGTCGATCAAATTCAGCTTGACATATTCATTATTTTACTTAGTGAGAGGTTAGTTTTATCATTGTAGTTTCAGAGTACACAGAAGCAATTGCAGAGGTAACGTGTTATTGTAAAATTAATATTTAATAAAATATATGTAAAATCCAAGAGTACGCAGAAAAATAAAACTAAGAGTACGCATGCGTACTGTTATGCGTACCCTTAGTTTAAATAAAATATTAATTTGTTATCCTGCATTTTAATTTTTTTGCACTATAGATGGGCAATTATAAACGAAAAAACAATCGACAATTAAAATTTACTCCTGAATTAATGCAGGAAAAAAAATCGAAGGTGAATTTAAAAGACATATTTCATCATCACTAGATTTACATGAAGCTACTTTAAAATTCAAGGATCCCCCAGAAATGGACTGGATACAGTGCAAATTATGCAAACTTTGGTGGCATGAAATTTGCTCCACATATTCTAGCCAAAAAATATTTAAATGCGACAAATGTATACTAGAATAATATGCGCACTCTTTGGCTTAATAGTTGCGTACTCTTAGATTCATGTACGTCTAAGAGTACGCATTTTCCATTTTGTTTATTTTCATTAATATTAAAAATAAAAATAAAAGAATCCACTTAGAATAATTTTAATTTTGTTGCCAAATGTACAAACAATATATATTTTCATAAATGATAAGTATTTCTTCAAAATAAATTTTTTACAGGTTAAAAAAGAAAATGTGCGTACTCTTACCCGTCTTTACCCTATCAAAACGACCTGAATAAAATCCTTGTTCAACACCATATTTACAATTAACCGCTATTTGCGCGACAAAGGCCCAAATAAATGGTTTAGGGTTTGTGAGATTGATATTTGGGATAATAAATTATCGGCTTATTACGGCGAACTGCGGACAGACTATAACTGTAAATTTAAACTAAATTGAGAAATATACATAATACCTGTCTGCTATAAAACCACATAATAAGCCTCCAACTAAAATACCAGCCATTATAATACTTTGAATTGTATCAGGCATATGACTATAATCACAGACTAATTTCCATTCGTGTATTATTGTCTTCTCCCAAACGCTGTGATCGAAAACATATTCTGGACACTCTGACTCGCAAGGATCTATAGTGGAGTTGCTGCAAGTAAATTCTCCAGGCAAAGGTGCGTGTATAAGAATAAGAAATTGGGGCCAGTTTGTCAGAAATCTTGTTATGTACATCAGAATTTGGATTGTAATCTGAAAAGGTCCTGATCCAATGCATTCGATTGTGAGTATACCTATTTGGTCTATTTCCCCACGCTCCATTTCACACCGGTCGATTAATTTTCATAATTTTGACGTTTTAGTGGTCAACATGTCAACTTCAAAAATGTCATCGAAATATGACAGAACTTTGACTGTAAATAAATAATTCCTTTGTTTTCAGATAAAGAACTATAGGACGCGAGCAGACACGTGACTCGAGCGTCCTTGACGTACTTGAAATCAGGTGATTTGTGTGCGCATGTCGTTTTTACAAGAACACTGTCACTTTGACTTATTTTGATTTTGAACTGCTAAAATGTTATTACAATTGGTACAATTTTCAGGCAGTAAAACATATGAAATAAAAAATAATAAAAAAAAGTAAAAACATTGGTCTTGACAAAGTGACATTATTCTTGTCAAAATGACAAGCGCACACAAATCAGTTTATTCCTAGCACGTGACTCGAGCGACCTTGAATTGCTTGGGATCAGGTGATTTGTGTGCGCATGTCATTTTGACAAGAGCATTGTCAATTTGACAAGACTAATGTTTTGACTTATTTTGATTTTGAATTGCTAAAATGTTAATAAGTCAAAACATTGGTCTTATCGAAGTGACATTGTTCTTGTCAAAATGACAAGCGCACACAAATCAGCTGATTCCTAGCACGTCAAGGACGCTCAAGTTACGTGTCTGCTCGCGCCCTATACTACGTTTCGCCGAAATGAGAGAAATTGGAACTAACCCGGGATTCGAACCTAACCATCGACCAATAATAATGACTTGGTTCGGATCCCGGGTTAGTTCCAATTTGTTTCGTTTATAGGAGAAAAAAAAATGGACTGTAGATGGCAGGTCGGCCAACGACAAATCCCTCCATTTGACCGCCATTTTGTCTAGTAAAATAATGATATCATTTATTGTTTTTATTTCAAAGTGTAAACATTGAAATGCATTATCATTTATATTCAAAATAAACAGTTATTTCACTCACCAATAAATGATAAAGAGAGACGTTTCCCCCATTTGCTATGTTCACAAATCTCTCACCAGGTGTCAGCCACTTTGATTTTTTTATTCAATACGTCTGTATCATGTAGCACATCGCTTATATTAAAGAACGTCTTTAAATATTTTGACAAACAAATGTAACAAGTGATATTATTACGTTTTTTTTCATCACAGCCACATATTTTTATTGGATATCATTGTTAGCTACGTCGTTTAATATAAGCGATGTGCTTGTACCGAGTGGCTTTTATAAAACGAATCCTGTTTGAAACTACATAACTCTGGAATACATTGGAGATATCAATTTGAAATTTTTATTTCATGCAGACAAAGGATTGTGAAGTATTCCTACCAAATTTCAAACATTTATATAGAAAAACAATTGAATAGCTTTTTTATAAATTTGCCATTCAAATCTAATACAGAGTTAGGATTCGTTTTTTTTTTAAACCATTCTGTATAATATTTTGTATTCTGATTCTATATCCTGTCATGTTAATTTTAACATTGTGTTTAAACATTAGCAGATACTATAAAAAATAAAAATAAAAAGTAATGAAAATTGTTTCTATTGGTTATATATTTTAAATGGCTGTTAAAATTAACATAAGATGCAGAATGTATCGTTCCTATAAAAATATATGTATAATGGTCTGATATGATACGAGTATATGTAGTTAAAACCAAAGTTATGAAAATCGATGTTAAAGTAGAAAAAGCATAAATTTGGTATTATAGTGTTAGTGATACATATTTTATTGACCAAATATATACTCGTAGCTACGTGTATAAATATTTTTAAGCAGAAATTCAAATTCCAATTGAGCAAAATGAATAACCTTAGAAAATCCAAAACAGAATCAATAAGAGATAGAAAAATGAATGAAAAAATTGACACCCAAAATATAAATAAACTAAAAGAAAATAAGGAATTAGTAAACCACATTTCGGAAGCAAAAGTTAACGATAAAAGGAATTCAGTTTATATTATTTCGATTTATCATTAAATTCTGAACCATTATAATGTGACAAGTTAATAAAGTTGAGAATCGTGCAGCTAGGGGCAATAATTTCCGTGTTCGTGACTTGTCACATGACTGTTCGTTTCACACAATCACTTCATGCTAACTAGACTAGTGTCGAGGGATAGTACAACCAGTCAATCAAACACGCAGGGATTTACATGCATGTAGGCTGCCTATATCTATATTACAGTTTATACCTAATTTTCAGTAATTTATATGTTTTATACGTATATAGGCGGTGTGCACAAAAGTAGTCAGCGCCGACAGCGGACAAAAATGACAAAAGTGGTTACTCATTGATACATAGCAAGGTTATATTTTATGTCAGAATAATTTTGTAATTTCTATTTTATAAAATATATGCAATAAATGCGAATGATAGGATGTCAAATATTATGTGATGCATTGGGGGATGTAATAATTCTCACAAAATTACCGATTGAAGTATCAAATTTTATAAATTTCCTAGAAGATTATATGAGGAACAGATGCTTTAGAAAATAAGTTTTTCTTCAACTAACGTGCAAAATTCTTTTAGGTATACATATTTTCTCATTGCAAAAGATGCTTATCGTATGAATAAAATTCAAACAATAGTCGTCTGATTGCAATACTGAATTATATAAAAATGTGTTTCTTAAGTTAATATTTGAACAAAATATAATACAAGAAGCAGAAAATTGTCATAAAATTGTATAATACTTGCAGTTTTATGAAATAGAAGTCTATTTTTGACATAATTCGTCTATTTATTATAGATTTTATACATGTAATGTTAATGTTAAAGGCAGAAATTCACATGGTTCGTATTTTTCGGGTATTTTCTTTTCCAAGCTAGTGCAACTGACTCCACTTAGAGCGTGGTATATTTTCAATGAAGAATCTTCTTCATTTATTACGAATATAAAAGAAAGATGCTGACATCATACACTGATAACGTGATATGTAGAAATATTCTTCTTTCCAATCATTCAAGTTTTCCAATTTTTTAATCTCAATTTCCAAGTATTGTGCATCTTGTAACATTCAACTAATATTATAAATTATAATATAAATTTAAGTATGATAAAATGGTTTACAGAAATCGCACATATTATTAGAAAAATTATATTTTCTGTCACAGTACCTTCGCTGATATTTTGACTTTTTTGATTGTCACATCACATATATAGCATTTTAAATAATTTCTTTATTCATTTCAATATACTATGATGTATAATATTCATGCACAATAGCAACAACTCAAAATAAAATTGTAAATTGTATCAGTTTCTCGAAATGTCAAAATTGATTAGGTAACCAAAAATGACAATGTAGCCGTTAGAGGCGCTGACGCTCAAAATGTGCACATCGCCTATAGTTACATTCCATGGGCGCCCGCAGACTTTTTTACAAGGTGGGTCGATATTTTTTTGTTGTAAGAATAAAATGCGCCTCAGGCGAATTTTTAATAATTTTCAAGGTCAAACGTATTTTAATGCAAAGTAAGATAATATAGAGTTCTTTACAATGAAGCAAATTTAACAAATTCTTAAAAATTAAAATCAATATTTTATGACGAAAATGCGTATGTACGCTCTAAAAGCGTAGAATTGCCTCTTCTACTAGGCTTTATGATGCGAGATACGAGCATAAGCAATAACTACAGAAACAGACAATCTAAAAATACAATGTTGCATTAAATTAAAATATTATATTACTGAGTAACAATATAATTATTCTATTGAACTGCTCAAAATAAAATGTATAATTAAATGTTAATTAAATCGCGCTCCTCACAAAATACGGCAACCCTAATCATACGTAGGTACTTTTAATATAAATAAATATGCAATGTCTATTCATCAGTCTAAAGAAAATCCTGGAGTTCTCAAAACAAACAGGACTTCTAGAATACAAGTAAAACACGGAGGGTACAATAGACCAGAAAGGTCTCAGTACAGGGACAAAGATGAACCACCTCTCGATAATAATAAATAAAAAAATTCTTTATTTACTTTTCTATTTCTTTATTTCTATGTAACAGTAAAATCGATAATTGTGAAAGTTTTGAGAAGAACGTGATCATAAAATGATTAAAATAAACTACGGCATATTAAAGCAAATACAACACCGAAGATAATGTAAAATAATGTAAAAATAATTGCAATGCACATTTAACAGTACATAACATAATTTACTCATTCTGACACTTCAGCTATTTCGTACTTAGTAATAGATAAAATATAAGGAAATATGACCAATAATTATTAAAAAATACAATGATACATTGAAATGAAAGAATAAAATTATAATTTTATTTTTAAAAATGGATACAGTCCATAAATGAAAGGGGGGTCAGTCGACCCTTTCGACCCCCCTGTGGGCGCCTATGTTACATTATAAGGCTGCTTATATTCATAATACTAATTTTAATATAGAGGCGTCTCAAAAATCTTCTTTAACGTGGTAATATTTTGAAGCAGATAAAAAGCGAATATTCCAATGTGAAACAATATTGAATTCCAACTCATTAGGCTTGATGCTTTGCTTTGAATTAACTAGTTCAGCGAAAACGCAACTTCTACGGAAATTTTTCCTTCGCGCCATTGGGAAATCATTAACAAAATTTATTTTTTATGTCCAATATATGTATTCTAAGTTCTAACGGTTAATCCTTAAATACAGGTTAAAGAAAAAAGTGCATTTAGGAAAAATTTCGGAATAAACGAAGAGGGTTCAATGTTCGGTAGCACGTTATGTGCAAGAACTACGATGAAAATTTTTGGTGGAATAATTGGGTCGGTTATTTGTGTTTTTACTTCCTTGTACGAAGTAAAGGAAGTATTGTAATCGCGAAAAATTTCGATTTTCAGATTTCAACGGATATATCCATTTTGACCATCCCTGAATCCATTTTGACTAATTTCGTCGTGACGTCTGTAAGTACGTACGAACGTATCTCGCATAACTCAAAAAAATTAAGCCGTAGAAAGTTGAAATTATATATTTAGGACTATTATGACATCTAGTTGTGCACCTCTCTTTTTGGTCATTACACAATTTACAGAAATGGTACTTTACTTGAAGCCTATAATAGATTTTAATGAAAAACTATTTTAAAATATAATCCAAAACTTTTCAAATTTGATATGTAAGACTTTTATGTCAATGGGAATAACATAGTAGATTTTGGTTAAAATAGGCTAACCGGGAGTGACATATTATCTGAAGTTATTAACAGTTTTTCTTGAATAAAATGGTTTTATTTTGATTTTAGAAATAAATGCTTGAAATAATAGTTTTAGAGAATTAAATTCTGCGTCTAGCACGGCCAATATTATTAAATTAGCCCTTTGTATAAGCGAGACATGTAAATTTAATAATTATATATTTTTTGGTTTTTGTAATAAAGCTTGCTATGGATTAGGACAAAAAGTACAAAAAATAAAAAAAATAATGTTAATATCAAATTACGTCAAATATGTGCAATTTTATAATTGGAACTATGGTCTATATTTCATGTTGGTCTTGCGTACCTACAAGGAAGTCGTGTGGTGTCCACGTCAGATTTTTATTTTATCTGTTGCATAGATATTTTGTGTATTTAATGCAATCATACCAGTCACAAATAATAAAATATCACCGAAAATATTATGAGAATGAAGATTATTCTAATACCAATAAGCACGCTGGAATATACCGTTCTTATTTCAAAATGGAAAAAAATATTTTTAATATTAGAGATTATCTAATAACCTAAAGAGAAAAGTGTTAGATATCTGGGGAGGTCTATTCTAATTCATAGCCACATGTGCTATCCGCTATATAAGTTCCACTACTAGCCAAAAGATGGATTCAAGTCGGATAGCCACATGTGTTATCCGCTATATAAGTCCCACTATTAGCCAACAGATGGATTCAAGTCCGATAGCCACATGTGGTGCACATGTGCTATCCGCTATAATGACAGATGTCAAAGGTGCTGATAGCTTTCACTCTAGTTTGACTGTGGATGATCGTGGCTTTGTTCTTATAGTACCTATTTGTGTTTAATCTGTGTTAATTCTTGGTGTGGCTCTTTATTTAGTTTGTTGTGGGATTAATTTAGTAGTTTTGTTATAGTTCTTAATTTTTTATCAGTAATAGTGTGTTAGATTACTTAATTTAGTTAATAGTTTTATTTATATATTACATTTTTAAATTTTCGATAGATTTAGTTTCTACTGTAGCAATTTTAGTTCGTTTAAAATTTAAAATAAATTTGCTTTCAGTTAAACTGAATGGATCTTGCGTATATCTAATCGTTCGTCTATTCAATCGAATTTCTTCCCGTCTATCCTCTTCTTCAATCATATCTGCGGTTAATAAAACCCTATAAATATATGCCATAATGTAAAATTATTTTTAAACAAAGGTTGTTAGAATTATAAATAATTATTATAATTTAAATATGTACATACAATATATAGATATACGCAGTAGCATGAATAAGAAAAAAAAAATGTTTTGCCCTAAACCTGATTTTAAATTTACTCCTGTTACTTTCAAAAGAGAGTTTGCAAAATTTTACTTTACAATTGCAAAATGAAATCCTTTTACTGTACTGTATCAACTCTATTTCTGATGCTAATGGTGAAAATCGATCGGTGGAGTTGTAACATCACATCAGACTTGTGACAACTCGCATCACTAGCCATAATGCAATTAAAAAGGCCATCAGAACGGCAATTAATAATTCACTGCGGGACCAGTAACCGCGTTAATGCTCTAGTAAACAGGTAGTAATTACTGTGCAGGACTGGACTGGACAGGACAGACATGTCACAATCAACCCTGCGTATACATTACTGCGCATGTACACACATAACCTTACTTTATGAACCGCGAATATATGCCTGATTAAACTAGGATTCACGATGATCTTGTCGATGATTATAGGACGTTTGATTTGATTTGATGAGGTTAACGGAATATTGATTACTAATACTAATGGGAAAGCACATGATATTATTTTGTAAATGAATTACACTCATAATTAGAGAATACGAGGGTCATGCCAACGCTAAAACTTCGTAAAAGTTCCGAAGTATTATTATTTTTTTGGTATGCTGAAAGCTTTAAGGCTTATTCACAGCATTGAAATTAAGCGAAATTATAATTATACTCTATCGGTTTTAACTATAGACTAGATGGCGTTTCGATCGCGGCCGTTTTTACATGTATTAAATAAAGAATTCAAATTTTGGCGCCATTCCTGAATTTAAAAAAAATCTTTCTAATTGACATTAGGTACGTTCTATCGGTGTCAGAAATATTTCTACTAGAATAAGAATATTCTTAAAGCAATAGAACGCTCAGTAGCAAATAACTGTCAAGTAAAAAATAAATACAATAGAAAAATGGCAGTGGTTATGAGTTATTGTTTGTTAACAACTAAAGACAACTTTGTATATTTATTTTGAATCTTCAAAATGTAGTTATGCAAATATTACAGAGATTATAATTAAATAATAAAAACGTAAAGGAGGTATTTTTGTAGAGAACAGTCTAATCTGAACATTCACAAATGTAACAGAAAGGTACGCGCGACAGTCGGTTAGTCAAATTTTGAATTTAACTTAACTCTATATATCTTCCTACTAGCGCTTCCAGTTCTGAAGTTGGAATGATTCGTAGGAATATTCAGATTTTTTTTGACACAAAAGAACGATCATTGAGGTTCTACTAGAAGAAGTAGGAAGATTTCTGACACCGATAGAACGTACCAAATGACATTGTTTTTATGCATACATGTACTTATAATCTCCGTACCTTTCTATACATGTCGGTGAAAGGGGCATGTATAAATGAAAACGATATTATTTAAATAAATTTTAAAGAAAACGTAAAATAAAAATATAGTTCACCTTTGAAATATAAATATTTACTCTCTGAAATATACACATTATATGTACATTTTAAACAAATTTCTGTATTCCTGGGTTGATCCGAATGACCCTTTTTCCTCATGTTCTTTTATAGCTTTCCAAATACTACATCGTCCTATTCCCAATTCTGTTGCCACAATTTGGACACATCCTGGTTTGTAATATGGATTCGTGGCACGATAAGTGCAGTATAAATTTTACGCCATTTTTTGCCCGCTTCGGAGGGCCTTTCCTTTTACATGTTGTAAAACATTGGCAGACCCAGGTTCAGGATTTTTATCCATAATATTAACGAAGAGAACAATAACAAAACTAACGAAAAACTAAGAAAACGCGCACAACGAAAACTATGTAATATGAAATATAACGCCAAAACACTATGAAAATTATATAAACGAAAAGAACAATAATATAATTAACAAACAGAAATGAACAGAAATTAATAATATGTAATAAATAGTGTACTATTAACTAACCAATCAGAGAGCTAGAATCTTAGGTCCTATCTTACCCAACGCTCTATAGTTAAAACGGATAGAGTATAGTACTCATAATTATACTTATAAATATAAGTTTGTCAATACATTCAATTGACAGCGTTCGAAAGCTTCAAAATAGAAATGAAATTAATTTAACTTAACTTACATTAATGCCCGGTTGCAGAAACTTCATATATTTTACATATAATTATAATTTATAATTGTAATTATAAGTGGGCCAATCAGATTGAACAAAAAAAATGACAGAATATGTCACGGATGTCACACGTCATGTCAAATTCGACATAATTTGCTCAATATAGATATAAATAATTTAAATTTATTAAAAAGAATTGTATTAAAACAACAATTAATTGTATTACTTGGTTATTAGGCGGCAGTAAGTATGTGCTTTTAAGTATGGCGCAATACATTAATTATAAATTGTGTTTTTAAGTTAACATCTATTTAACATGTTTTAAGACGGTCATTGTTAAGTATAATTTTTAATTATATATTTTAAATATAATAATAATTGCTAAGTATAATTTCAGTGCTGTGGATGAGCCTTTATTTATCAATCTAAATATTGTAAACATGTACCTCAATTTTGAAAGAAACTCGTTAAGTAATAAACTCTTATAGACACTGACCATAATTTTAATGCTGTACGAAATATGTTAGTGGCAACAACTTTTGGAAGATAGTTCAACTGACGAACATAATTTCTTATTATAACTTTATTACTTGTACTTCTATTTAGCCTAACAAATAATAATCCATATTCTTATTTCTCAATATTTTTTTATAGAATAGTTCAGATGTATCTGACAAAATGATTTAAATTTAAACTTCAAAATAGTACCATTCAACAAATTATCTCTCGAAAGTCACTAAACTCTTGACAGTTTGCACTGTTGTCAGATTGTATTTTTCTCTAACATCACGATAACGTTACGTAAGCTAATACAACCTTATTTTTTGTTTGTGCAACGCATCAAAAATCTGACGTTAAGCTACATCTGACGTGATATCAACTAATCAAGCTGTTACATTTTGTTTCTGCAACCGGCCCTTAGTAACGTTGCTAAAAAATTTAACCAATAGAAACAAATGTAAAGTCTTGTCATTTTCATTTTATTTAGAGTTCGAAATTATTATTGGTTAATTGCCATAGCAATGTTGTTAAGACTTATTTGGAGTGATGGTGTACATTACAGTCATAGTTTAAACGGCAAACCAAAGAAAGAACAAATTTTGCCTGTTTCGGAATAAAAATGACATATTCTAGCACTAACATAAAAAATAAGCTTTATTTTTAAACGATTTTTGGTTAAAATGGTTACTCAAATATATAAGTAGTTACGCTTTCGCTATGCTATAAACATACTGTAATATTGCAAACCACAAAACCATTATAATGTAACTTTATTTCTATTGTCCTTGATTTATATCCACATTTAACTTAAACCCATTAACGACTTCTTCTCACGCAAACCAAATGAAGAAATCTTTCTGTTAGAAAAATACATTCATCAAAGTGAGCCCTGCATTTATTCTTCGGCTCCCTTTAGTTGCATTTTAATCGCCTTGAGGTTTCTTGCATTGCACCCTTTGAAATCCTCGCTGCATCCGGCAGTTCGTGGCGCAAAAACGTAATTTATTTCACTTTTAATTCCACAAAAACAAAAGTGCGTTTATTAAAAACATCAGCACACAAAGAGATCTCGCGGAATAGAAAAATGAAGGTTGGTGAGGAGAACTTCTGTCCTGGGGTTGATTATTTCTTTAGAAAGCTGGCCATCCAGGCGTGAATTAATTTCATAATGCTTTAACGACCCAGCTGAAGAATACTACTACGTTTATATGCGGCTGTCGACTGGAATGAAATTTTAATATTTAATTTTCTCTTCATAATTAGTTTGGCAGACTAGTTAAAAAACTCTAAACTTGTAATATAACATAGAATAAAAGTACGAATAAAGGGTTTTCTACAGGGAGGTATGCAATAAATTTTACATTTTCATCTAAAATTTTAAGGGATTTTTAATTTACGTTATATTACAAAGATGCAATATACCAAACCACATTTTTATGGTCAGAAATTATTAATTTTTTAACATTGATTTTAATTTTAATTCCAAACTATTTTTGCGAAACCGTAATGAAAATTGAAATTTCATTTATGACTATCTTGAGCTAAAAAGTCCATATTTGCAGTCCTAGTCATGTAAAATTTTACTTGACTCTTTTGAGTACTGTAATGGAAAATATGCTAATATTACCATAGATTGTTTTTATTTGTTAATACATAAATATCACTTTTTTGAGCTGTAACGTAAATGACTATTAATGATCATAATTTTGTGATCGTGGCCAGCAGAAATCCCATAAACATTCGTTTCCAATGAAAAAATTTAATACCAAATTTGTTAAAAAAATTATAATCGTTCCAAACTAGCTTAAAAAGGCGGATGTTGCTATATCTGGCTTGGTTTAAGAATGCAGTGATACGAAGATAGGAACAGTTTGGTCTTGTTTTCTGATTAGATAATACCCCGATATTATCCAATCAAATAACAAGATCAAACTGCTCCTATTTTCACATCACTGCAATCTTAAACCAGATACAGTATAATACATTACTAATTAAATTGAGTAAAGGCCTTTAGGTTTCAATTTTTTTTATTCTTCGTTTATTTTAACTAATATGAAAAACGGACGTTTCGGGCGAATATCCGCCCATCATTAGCTACACGAAAATATTTATACACAATATACAAAAAATGTTACACTCAATAGAAACGAATAATGTAACCTTTTGGCAAGAAAATGGTTCCCGTCCTACAACCCAAGTTATAATACATTACCTTCCGTCAATTCTATGTATTTTTTATAAATCCCATACAGAAAGTTTCTTGCAAATAATTATACGATTCCACTAAAATTATTACAGAAACATACTATCTAATTTGTACTTGGCACTGATATGTGTCAATAACTAATATTTGAACATCCTAAGTGAAGCAGATTTAGGAAAATTTTCTTTATAATTATTTATCTCCAAATACATTTGATGTATAATATGCAATCAAATTGTATAGGCCGTAAGCAGACACGTAACTCGAGCGACCTTGGAGTGCTTGAAATCAGCTGATTTGTGTGCGCGTGTTACTTTGACAAGAACAATGTTTTAATTTATTTCGATTTTGAACTGCTAAAAGACTTATTATTTTGCAATTTTTGGGCAGTAAAAAGTGACGTGCGCACACAAATCAGCTGATTCCAAGAACTTCAAGGTCGCTCGAGTCATGTGTCTGCTCGCGCCCTATATAAATTAAAATATTCTTATAATAAAATAAAATGTTAAAAAAATATACTTCCGGTTGACAATAATTAAAACCTAATCAGCTCTGTAACGTCTATAAATTAAAGGCAAGACAAGAAGGATTGTAAATAAATCAAATATAAATGTCAACAAATTAAGTCCAAAGATATAATTGTGTAATCTTATCCGCTTGAAAAGAATATAACCCGCTGATGTGAAACAAACTTATCCTATCAAACTTTTTTTTATTTAGTTCACTATTTTCTTAGTTACAATAATGATGATTAAATAAGTAAATATTAAAACTTTAATAGTTGTTTGACTGAAATAATTTCATAAATATTAAACCTTATCATAAAATTGGCAACTTGTAATTACTAACATTAACATTTTAAAGTATTGTCTGTAGGATAAAAGGTAGTTCTACTTTATCATGTAAATTCTATATTTATTTAACCATAAATATCAAAATTTAACAATCATGCCTTTATTTGTTTGGACTATATATTATCTTAAGCACTGGTGCTTGAAAAATGTAATCATTATCTGTTTGACAGATTATTTTTGAGTAATCATCTACTTGTTATAATTTTTATCTTTTCGACTGACTTCCTTCAAAAAGTTTAGTGTAAATATTATAACAATGATTTATGTCTACAATTCCATGTGATAGAACAACTCGGTTATTGTGCTTTTGTTTAAAGACTCATAACAAATAATTACAAATATATTACAAGTAGATATTACCTATTTCTGGGTGTGCCAATCTGCAATTTGATCCGCAAAACTTGTACCTACCTACAAGAAGAATATGTTTTATAGGGCTCTGAAACATTCAGTAATTTTATTAGCTTTCGAAAAAATAAAACAACTGCCGTGTAGATTTGAACAAAACAATCTCAGGTGTAAAATTTGTAACATGCAGTTATTATAACCAACGAACTAAACCAAAAAGGAAAATGATTAATGGTTAATCGATTTGAATGTAATTTAGTAGTTAGTGAATTCGAACAGTTCAGTTAATGAAGTCGGACAGTTCTGTTAGTGAGGTCATTTGAGTTCAATTAGTTGAAACCACAGTGGTGATATAGATAAATAGTGTTATAAATATCACAGTCTACAACAATCTGCAACCGACCGGCAGTCTAAGATTGAACTAAATGGAAATAGTAAAATAAATAAATAGTTGTGAAATAATTATCATGTAAACAAATAGTGCGTTGTGTTATTTGTTAAAATAAATAAATAATTTTATACTCGGTTCGCTGAAACGAGAGAATGTGGAACTAATTCTTCAATAGAATCACCTTATTCTATTGGTTCGGCTCAAAAATTATCCTCTTCTGACCAATAGAATGACTTGTCTCTGTTCAAGAATTAGTTCCACATTCCACATCTCTCCTTTCAGCGAACGGAGTATAGTGTTTCAGTATTTAATAATATTCTTAGTCTTAAATTAGTGTTTATATTTGTTTAATTATAGTGAGCGTTATTTTTTATTATCTTTTTCTTATTTATTTATCATTTCATAAACCTTCATTTTAATTATTAATATATATCTCCGATTTTTTATACTACCCAAATAAATAAAAGTTCCAATATCAAATAAAGCCATTTTATATTTGTAAAAATGTCTTAGTTTTATATAACTTGAAATTGTTGTTTTAACAAATTGAATTTAAAAGGTTGTCAATCGGTACAAAATTTTGTCGCAGTAAAATTTGTAAAACACATTGATGTCCCCAAAATTGAATTTATTATTCGTATACATAGTCAGTTACCTTTCATGGAGAGCTTAGGTACATGATATCTCATTTGTTCATGCAACTGTAGATTTTCATGGAATAACGAAATGATTACAGTAAATACAGGGTGTCCCATAACTTCATAACATATTAGAAGGGCATGTAGTTCTTAATGTCCTGATTACGGAACAAAAAGAATTTTTTCAAAATTCAAAAATTAGTTTTGAGGTTTTTGAAGAAAACAGTTTGGGACACTGGTTGAATAGGTAGTTTTAATATTAAATATTACGTTGTATTATATCTAATTAATAAGAAATGTTTGCATAATACAATCATCCGAATTCTCGCATATTTGTAAGCCTTACTCAACGCCTTCGCGACACTCGTTCTTTGCAACCTAATCGGAGAAGAGACGGCGGGGCTCATCGGAGACCAGTAAATGTTGAAAATGATGTCTTAGATTTGGTACGCGATGACCCAACAATCAGCATAAGGAGAATATCTCGTCAACTACCAGGAGTACCACGAATGACAATTTGGAGAATTTTCAGGAATAATAATTTACATCCTTATCATTTTCAACGGGTCCATGCGTTAATTGAATCCGATCATTACTCTCGAGTAAGGTTTTGTGAATGGCTTCTAAACCAACATGCTCAGGATGGCAATTTTACGTTAAAAGTAATATTTTCCGACGAAGCGATATTTACTCGTGTTGGTACCTATACATAATATTCATAACTGTCACTACTGGGCCGAAGAAAATCCACATGCTGCTGTCAGGAGTCATTTTCAGCACAGATTTTCACTAAATGTTTGGGCTGGGATGGTAAACGGATCGTTACTGGGACCATACATACTTCCTAACAGAATGTCTGGGAATGATTATTTACAATTTTGCTAGAAATGTCAGACATCATCTTGACAGAGTATTTGAGGACAGGTAGATTGGTCGAGTAGGTCCCGCGTCTTGGCCCCCTAGATCCCCGGATTTCAATCCGTTAGACTTTTATTTGTGGGGTAATTTTAAATCCCTCGTCTATGATAATCAAGAGGCACCTGAAACCCTTGAAAAATTACGGCAACGAGTTGAAAATTGTGCTGAAAGAATTAGACAAGAGAATGCAATTCATCGGGCTTGTTCAATTTCTTTAATTCAACGTGCTGCATTATGTTTAACTGTTAATGGAAATAATTTTGAACAGTTTTTGTAAAAATAAAGTAAACAATTTGATTTTTTTTTCATTACATACACATCTCCCAAACTTAATTGGTGTGACAAAGCTTTACGTTATTGCATAAATTAATTTCATTGTTAAATTATTTTATGTAATAGTTATAACTAATTTCACTATTCCAAATATTATAGTATCCAGGGGTACACAAAATGTTCTTCTTAAGTGAACTACCCTTAATTATAGGAATTTTGAAAAAATTCTTTTTGTTCCGTAATCAGGACATTAAGAACTATATGCCCTTCTAATATGTACCTGAAGTTATGGGACACCCTGTATATCACAACATTGTACTGTTTAAGTAGTAAGTTCCTTTGGAAACGTAGTGCGTGGCAAGAAACTGAATGTCCTTTCTTTAAATGTTTCTGCGTTGATTGGCGCGGTAGTTAGACGCTCGTCGCAGCGTCGCGATGCAGGGGGCTCTGTCTGCATCCGACAGACGCACCTCCCCTTGGCAGGGTGATAACTTATCTCCCAACCCAACATATTAATGCAGTAAATGAAATAACACCGGTCTGCTTACACTTTCACCATCACACCCAAACTAAATTAATTGTCATTTTCATGCAAATTTATATACGTCTGAATTAACTTCGAGCAATTTAACAGGATACTCGAATTTGGTCATTACTGGGTCCGGTAGGGATCGTATGGAGAATTGTTTAAAGGTCAAAACACGAGGCAGGGGTGTCCAATGTCTACCTTTATTACAGGAAGTAATTCAGCCCTAGACAACAATATTACTGTAGGGCACGATGTAGTATCTGTAGGTGAGAGCACGAGATGCGTTGACATGGCTAAGTAACTGGGAAACAAAATGGCGCTAACGCGACCCGTTACCATTTGACAAAAAATGTTTTGCTACAAAATGCACAACAGGGTATGGATCAAATAAAGAGAAATATAGTCTTTTGAAAGTGCCAAAAGATGCAATTTAACGGCAGCCAGCTACCCTATAATCACAGAAACAAGTACTAAAATAAATTTCTGATTGAAAGGTGTCAATGTCAAGTGCATTTGACATATGTTGTTTTATAATTTTACTGAAAGTATAGAAACGTTTTTGTATGGAATTTGTACAAAATACACTGACAAAAGATAAAAGGTAATGATTGAAAATATAGAATATTGTGCGATATATATGAATAATTTAATATTTTAAATATTTTGTGTAAAAACCGGGTCGCAACAAAACCTGACATCTAGCGGCAAACTGTATGAACTAGCCCAGTTAGTTAGCCATTTTTCGTAATGCATTGGAATACGTCGTACACTCACCTATAGATACTACACCGTGCTGTAGGATTTTAGGAAAACAAATTTTTGATCGCAGTAAATAATGTAAAACAAGCGTAGGACGAAAATTTCATGATCTCATATACCTATAAAGGGTAGAAATATTTTCAAACATTTTGTTATGGACGCAAGCTATATTAGTCACATAACGAAATAGAAAATATAAAGTCAGATCTCTTTTGGAATCATGAAAAAGTGAAAACGATATTAATTGCGATTATCGATAAGTGAAAATGGTATTGAGCAACAAAAATATTAAATGATCACTGTATTATTGTTATCAGAATTATCTTTACTATTGGCCGTATTCTTTGATCCAAACGAAATCGCAACGACAGCTATCTATCTCTCTCTCTCTCATAATATTAATCAATCAAAAGAGATGAGGTTTTGTCATTTTTTGTACAAGTTTACAGATATGTAAACTTACAGTTGCGGACATAAATATTAGAAAATGTTTTTTTTTATTCTTAGGTTTGTATTAGGGTATACATAAGAAAATTTATATATAAAAATGTCCAAATTTTCGGATACAAAAGCCGTTTTCTTTCGATAAGCGATCTATCCGATCTAATTGAACAGATCCGATCACATGACATCACAATCGTGTTAGGTACATAGTGAAAGAGTTACATAGTCAGCTGATTTGAGTTGACGAGTTGAATTACATAAGTCGCGTTCTTTTTACCACTTTTTTCATGAGATCTCAGGTCGTCTCAGCTCATCTCAGTTACCTCACTAATTAAGACCGTTCTTTTTATCCTAAACATGATAAGATAAAGTGAGACCGAACAAGAGTTCCTCTCCTCTTTCCGATTCTTAGTCACCTCTGGAGGTTGTGCTTGTTGAGTTTTTAATTTTAGATAAATGATAGGGATGAATGTTTTGCTGTCACGGGCTGTCACATACAATTAGTTTGGTTATTGTAAAGATTATTTGTTTATTCCTATAATAAATATTATTATTTGAAGGATAAATAAATATGCAGACAAAGAATGTGTTGCACTACATGTTATTATGTAATCAACAGAATAACAGAAGCCCAAATAATGCCCACTCATAGTTTTGGGTGATCTAAAATAATACCTGAAAATATCGTGGTTGACCGTTGAAAAGCTACTGTCAAATTCAAATGGTACACAACACACATGCTACACAGGTACACGCAAAGAAGACATCCAGCGACATCAGTCGTTCAAGTTACCAACAAAATTAGTCTTTTGTCGTTCTTTTTACTTCATAAAAATCTCACTTGATCTCAACTCAGTTCATGTCAAACTCATCTCATTTTGATATGAGTTGAGATGAGATGAGATGAGGTAAATGATGAAAAGAACACGACTATACTCAGCTGAGTTGAGTTGACAAGCAGTTAAATAGATAGTGAGTTTAGTAGCATACTAGTATCGTGGTGAGCGTATGTAGTATAGTGTCTCGGGAAGTTACTGGTAAGCTGAGATAGCTGTGGATGTGTAGTGTTGGCGAGTATTGGGAAGCTATAGTGTACGAGGACAGTAACGGCGAGTGTGGAAGTTACTGGGATAGCTATGGAAACGAATATTCGGTAATGTTGACGAGTATTAGGAAGCTATAGTATACGAGGACAGTAACGGCAAATCGGGAAGTTACTGGAATACTGGGATAGCTCTGGAAGTGAATACTCGGAAATGTTGATGAGAATTGGGAAGCTAGAGTATACGAGCACAGTAACAGAGAGTTCGAATGGATGCTTGGTATTGGCGTTGAAGAATTGCGGCGTACGGACAGTTGGTGATAAAAATGAATAGTGAAATAAATAGTGATATAAACAAATAGTGACAAATATAGTGATATAAATATCGCGTAAGCAGTCTACAAGAGTCTGCATGAGACCGGCAGTCTAAGATTAGAACGTGTAGTGCAATAAATGAACAGTTAGTCAAATAAAAGTAGAAGGTACATTAAAATAAATAAATAATCTTAGTGTTTAAGTAATTAATTATATTCTTAGTTTTATATTAGTATTTAATATTTGTTTAATCATAGTACTAGTAATTTTTATTATCTTTTAATATTTATTTATCTTTTAATAAACATCTAGTTTAATTAATAATAATTCTCTGATTTTTACACCACCTATATAAATATAAACGTTACAATACTGTCATTTTTCTATCACCCTATCTGTGCATAAACAAAAAATAAATTTAGAAAATGATTATTTGTTGTAATTAAACGATTATTGTCAATATAAAGTAATATATACTTCTCGTCCCTCGATATTTTCCTTTATAAGTATATCGACAAACTTATATCGGAAATAAAACGAAAGAAAACTTTTCATCAACAATCAGAGCAATCCGATTCACATAATCCGTGTTTTAAAGCGATTAGAAAATTCAAATCGTAATCCGGAATTTTGTAGTGGGGGTATATGATCAACAACCGAAAGAACGTGTACAATCCGATTTGAATTGCTCAATCTGATAATGTTTTTGCTGGAATATTAGTTTGAGTGGCGAATAATAAATATTTCGAGATCTAATCAATATGACTTTGAAGCTCGGTTAAATACACAAGAATACAACTCTTTAATATTAATTAATATTTTCTATACTGATAATAAAATAGTATTTGGCAGTATCAAACTAACAAACCTTGATGTACTCGTATGTACATGTCTAAGTCATTGTTTTGACTGACTAATAAACATGTTTGGAATCCCTGCATTGTTTGAGAATTGCATAAGCCAATAAAGTGCTCTTGATTTCTCCATGTGTTGTTTCGTTTGCACAGTTTCGAGTTACAAACTAATGTCGAGTTTAATTAGAGATTTGAGCTGAGCTGACTACCTCACGGCTTTCTGCTAATTAAATGTTAGGTCAGATGTCGATATTAATGTCAGATCATTAATTATAACTCCTACTAATATTTATAAGATTAATTAGATGACAAGTACTAACTTGTTTTATTAATATACGAGTTTGATTTTATAATTAATTTGATATGGAAATTAATTTTGCATGAAAATTAATTACCCTTTCATGTAAATTTATACTACAGTTTTTGTTTTAATTTGAGCCTGAACTTTAAACTTCAAAAAACAAAATTCAAAAAGATTATAAAACTGTACATGTTAAGACACTGCTTTTACACAATAAAAGAATTTTTAAATTTAGTCATTGTATATGACATAAGGTTTCTTCTTCTTTTATCACTATTTTACATATATATATAGTATATTAATGTAATGACGTACTATAAACACTTTATGTAAGATAGTCAATAAATAAACTAACACTAAACTATTTGTGTTCACTTTATATTGAAACTTATTTGTTCAAATGATTCATTTAATCTGTACAGCAAAAAGATTATTTTCATATAAAAATCTTTACCGGTTTCAGGATATTAATTCATTGTTTACATGTAAAAAAGTAGACCGATAACTATAAGTAATAACTGTATCTGTACGGTAATATTATTACCATACTGACATGTCAACAACAGTCCATGAAACGAAAATAAAATATAATGAAATTATAATGCTTTTCATTAATACATACAGATAACGTTACTGTTTACGTTATTCTAAAATAATAAACATGAGGAATAAAGCACAAAATTTGAATATTTGTCATATTGAAATATGTCAAAATAATTGTTCTGTTAATTGTAGCATTCAGAAAGTAGCATGAAGGAGAGAATTTCAAAAAATAATATTTATTAATAATGTCTTCCTTGTCTGAAACCGATAAACTATTGAACAAACCACGGAGGTTATGAAACATAACAAGCCATAGATGCCTTAAATTCCTCGCTCTACGAGCTTGGATTTCAAACCGACATCTGCGGCAGTTATGATACTCATAACAATCCTAGGTATGTTAATAGCTCACCGTGGTACTTCATTTAAATGTTTTAATAATTTTTATCTTCCGTCACCTTTAGGTAAGGAAAGTATTGTCTTCGGTCAAAAAATTCGATGAGTTTTTTAATGAGTAAGCACGTTTTAGGGCCCCTAGAATACGATTTTACTATTTTTACGATGATGTATGTATGTATGGATGGATGGATGTATGTGAGATGATTCTTTCGGATCGCATAACTCCAATACCTACCACCTTTCCAAAAATATTTTTTTGCGTATTCCTTTTCTTTACATCAATATGAAGAGCTGATTAGATTTTGGTTATAATTGGTCGATCGGAAGTATCCTAAGAAAAAGATTTTAATAAGTTTTCTTTAAAAAATATTTTTTTTTTACATTTAATGTTATTATAAATATTAAAGAAAATTTTATCCTCTCTATACGATCTGATTACATTTTATACTTCATATTCAATGAATATAGAGTTAAAATATAAAGAAATTAATGGGAGGAAAAATAGCAGGAATGCAGTCTAAATTTGTTTATTGTTTAGTCTGAGGCCAACGTTTCGCTGCCACTTACAGCTTCATCAGGGCAAAAGACTTTTGCCCTGATGAAGCTGTAAGTGGCAGCGAAACGTTGGCCTCAGACTAAACAATAAACAAATTTAGACTGCATTCCTGCTATTTTTCCTCCCATCAACATCATCAGTCGTTTATTTCATTTTACATAAAGAAATTAAATTTCATGAATCAGCCAGTTGTTCTAAAACCATGGAAACATCTACTATATTAACAGACAAATGTCAGTGTCAAGTGCAATTGACAGTATGTTTGTGTTATAATTTTTCTGGAAATATATAGAATCTCTTACAAGAAACTTTCTGTTTGGAATTTGTACAAAATACATAGAACTGACTGAAAGTAATGTACTGGAAATATGGAAACTTTTGCAAGAAACTTTCTGTGTGGAATTTGTACAAAATACATAGAACTGACGGAAGGTAATATGCTGACCACATCAGATTTTTTTTCTTAATTTAATTAAAAATATAAAAAGCAATATACTCATTAAATGTAGATTGGTGTTATTGAAAAAAACAAAACGAGTAGATATTATTCGTGTTTTCTGGCATACTTTTTTATCAGGCCAATATTTTGAATTTGACAAAACCTATTTCAATTTCTTTTACAATTATTTTGTAAAATTTCAAGAAATTCAAAAGTTCATGTACGTTCTTGGTAACATTGAAATGTGTGAGATTATCTGCATACGAAGCAGATTGGCACACCCAGCTATGGGTAATATTATAACACGAGGGGGGTCTCCTTCGAAAAAGATGACTGCTACTACTGCTTCTTATTGTTTGTTCTTACTGATACTGATGATTACTCTTTTTTCTTACTGTTTACTTCAACGATGACACACTAACTGACTGATTGCTGTTAAAGGACTTCTTGATAAGGATGCATGAGAAGGAAGAACACTCATACACTTAACTTTTACACTTGATGAACACTACGGACATGGACATTACTTAGGTTTTAATTAACTAAACTTTTTTTACATTTAAACTAGTACAACTATAACTAACACAACTAATAAGTTACATTCTGTAACCCAGCGGGCGGGCGTCGCCCCAAAACTAAAAGACACTACATTCCGTCAACTAACGTCTTCCCGATGCGACGAACTCATCTAGACTCTTTCATGTTTATCCCATGACTTACTCAAGTCGATTATCTAACAAAACGCTATCTTCTGGACAGGATTATCTTAGGGGTACAGGGTGCATAGGCTAGGGCATTCAAAGTCACGCACGTATACACAATAATGTCTAGACTAATGATAAACAAATAAATGTCGTGAATATCATAATACAATATGAATTTCGAAACTGAATTTTGACATTTATAACTTAAACAGATAAACAGAGTTAAAATATGATTAGTGAAACTATAATTTAGAAGAGTTTATAAAAAGTTATTTATCTGTTATTGCGCTTACCCTCGTCTTGTTACAATATACTGTGATGGTATATTTATTTATGACTAAAATATGTTTTTCTTTTTGCAGGTATGGATAATACTACTACTACTACTCTAACTATTCACATGTATTGTAAGTACACCTCATCTCTTATTATGTATATAAGATATGGAATGCATATTTATTCATTTTTAATAAACATGTACATACTATGTATGTAAGATTGATGTAATTTAAGATAAAATCATTACTAATTATCCCGATATAATTGTGTACAATCTGTATTTTATACAATTTAATTGTTTTTTCTGATTTGCATATATAAAAAGGTCATTTACCTAAACTTATTTACATAATTATGAAGATTTGAACATGGATTGTGATAAGATTTACATTTTAATTACTATCATTTGAATTTTAACATCTGTATTATGATTAAAGTATACATATGTAAATATTATATCAGTCGTTCTCAACCAGGGTACCGCCTATGCAGAGCTGGGCAAGTTACTTTTAAAATGTATCTAGTTACAGTTGCCTAAAAAAAAGGAACTAAGTTACTTAAATGTGGAGTACGATGATCGACTGGTAGCAGAATGGAAAATTGGGAAATGATCGGACACGCAGTCTAATGTAAATAATTTATTTCCTGGCCTACATTTCGACTGTTACTACAGTCTTCCTCAGGGCTAGAAATGGTCAATGATTATAAACGGTAACGTTGGGATCCCCCATATGACCCAATGGAGATAACAAATTGAAATTTATTAAATATATTGTATTTATATAATATATCAAGTCAAATAATTTTAAGCTGGAACTCAGAGAAAACTCAAACAACTTTTCTAAAAATTTAAAACGTTCTGAATTTAAAAAAAAATTCTCTCTGAATTTTCTCAAATTCAGAACGTTTTAAATTTAAAAAAAAAATTAGAAAAGTTATTCATAAGTTACTTAAGTTACTTTGGTGAAAGAACTAAGTTATTTACTAGTTACTCATTAAAAGTAACTTAGTTACCTTGAGTTACTTTCTAACTACTTTTAATGGAGTGAGGTGTAGACTTAGACTGTTGACTTAGATATTCTGTAGTATACATATCAGGGAGATTTTGCACTAACTACGTTAGCCTAACTTTAACGTTATTGCTTGGCAACACTCAATTAGATTATTATTGTTAATGTTAACGGTCTTACATTATAATATAATATAAAAAATAAAAGTGACATTTTATTTTGTGAGAAGGGAGTATACAAAAATGAGACGAATTCTACCACCAACATATATGAGATGTTCACAGCCATTGTAAATAATTATTTATTTCTAAAAATTATAAAAATAAACAAAGCAAAACGTCTTTACTGCACCACATATGTCATATGACGGGAACTTTGTTTTCCTACGTACACGAACATTTTGTGTGCGCTGATGCTGCCATCTACATTCAAGTTTTTTCGCGTATAAATACATCGTAGAAAATGAAGGGGTAATTTTTTCAGTTTTTAGGCTTTTCGTGCATAGATGCTACTTTCAGGTAGCATCTATGCACCCCAAAAAATTTTTTAATCGTGCATAGATGCTACTTTCAGGTAGCATCTATGCACCCCAAAAAATTTTTTAATCGTGCATAGATGCTACTTTCAGGTAGCATCTATGCACCCAAAAAAAAATTTTTAATGCTACTCTCAGGTATCATCTATGCACCCCAAAAAAATTTTTAATCGTGCATAGATGCTACTTTCTGGTAGCATCTATATGCACCCCAAAAAAATTTTAAACGTGCATAGATGCTACTTTGACGTAGCATCTATGCACCCCAAAAAAAATTTTAATCGTGCATAGATGCTACTTTCATGTATTTTATAACTCTACATCCATTTAATATGAAGTGTAAAATGCAGTCGTATAAAAAATACAATATACAAACATGTCATCATCATTACCGATATCTGCATACAAAGCAGATTGGCACACCCAGCAATGGGTAATATGCCGTGATGATATATTTATTTATTTTATTTATGTTCTTTAATATTTATAATAACATTAAATGTGAAAAAATGATATTTAACATAGTTTCATCAAGAAAAACTATTAAAATATTCAAATGAGGGTTGACCAATTATAACCAAATCTAATCAGCTCTTCATACGGATGCAACGAAGAGGAATACGAAAGATATAATTTTTGGAATTGTAGTATTAGAGTTATCGTAGACGAAAATTTTGTTACACACACACATCGTAAAAATAGTAAAATCGCATACTAGGGACCTTAAAACGTGCTTATTCATTAAAAACTCATTGCCGAATTTTTTGATCAAAGACAATACCTTCCTTACCTTAAGGTGACGGATGGTAAAAACATTGAGAAACACTGTTTTATACTATTAAATAATTATTGTAGCATTTAAATTCTATTAAGATCTAAGGTCTAAATGTTAAATAATAACATTATACATATATACATTGATATAAGATTTTTATAAGAAAACGTACCATATAATGTTGTAATGTGTCGTAAAGACTTAATTGAAATGTCAAGTCACAGATGAAACTAATTTTACAAACAAAGGGTAATGTACGTATATCTGTAAAAGTAATGAAATATTTGTTTTATTCATCTAAGGATTGTAAATTTTTAGCATATAAAACAAAATTTGTTATAAGTTAAAATATTAATAAAAGAAAAAGATGGAGCAATTGTTATTGCTTCTTGTAAAAAACTTTTTGTTGAAAATTTTTAAAACATAAAAGGCATTTTTATCTCTGTATTTTGATCATTCTTTATAAAATTCTCTTGAGAATTCACCAGATCAAGTAATTAAAAAAATAATATCTTTTCCATAAAAAATTACACTTGAGTATTGATGAAATCGTCTGCAAACCACTTGAAGAGGGTCGTGTCTAGTGAATGCACTGAAACAGTGAAATTCAATGGCGTAAATTAAAAACCTGGTAAAATCAAAGTTCTCTTGAAAAATTTCTGGTTGGGTGAAAGTTTTGAATAAATACTCCTTGCTTTTAGGGGGTTCATTAGGCACGGGTTGTTCTTGTACCCACCCGGAGTTTATAAATCGCGCTTTGTCATTCCTGGAACAACTTGAAAACTCTCGAAACTGTATTAAAATGAACAGGTCATGTTTATGAATGGCATTCGTGTTCGAAGGTCAATAAATATTCCTCCCTACTCGTTTCAATACAGGGAATTTTAATTATTGAATATAATAAGTGATAGGTACTTTAAAAAATTGAGAAATGATGGGAAACATTTCAAATGAAAATTATGAAATTTGTCTTAAAATATTAAATATTAATGGAGTCCTACACTATTTTTTTATTATCCTGCATCTAAATTGAAAGCAATTAATTCGTTAAGAGCATTATTTATACCTGTACTAAAATATGAAGCGAAAATTCAACTATATTGTTCCTGTACTTATTATTATTATGCCCCATTAAAGAAAATTCTTAAAAAAGTTTCTCTGTTTTGGAATTAACTAAAATAAATAAATATATCATCACGGCTTGTTACCCATTGCTGGGTGTGCCAATCTGCTTTGTACACAGATATCGATAATCATGAAATATTTGCACCGTCCGGGCGCTTACCAGGCGTCACCTCACGGGCATTCATTGCTGGCGTGGAGAGTGCACTAAAGGGGTCCATTTTGTGCCATTTAATATTGGAAATATTTGGCGTCGGTCGGGATCGAATCCGGTTCCTCAGATTCGCGACCTGACACTCAGGTATGCGGCCACGAGACCCCGTTTTGGAATTAAAATAACATATTCTAGCACGTTTATTGATGCTATTATTAAAGGATTTTAAAGTGAACATGATAACATGCCTAGTAACGAAAATATGTAAATTTGTCATTTTTGTTATTAATGACAAAATGCGGCGGCATTTAGAATTATAACTAGAATAGAAGTTGGTTTATCCATAAGACAAATCGCACGACTGATGAACATCAGTAAAGACACCATCAGCCGTATTCATAGTGCATCTGTTTTAAACCAGGTCTATCTCAAGTCTAACTTGGACGGGCGCAAACAGTTATTCATAGAGGCACTTTAGCGCTTAGTACAGGTTTAAACCTAGACCCTAGTTTATCGCGAGTCTAACTCAATTGACAGCAGTAGTATAACAATATAATTTTTCTACAGTCTATATACAAAGTAGCCACGTGCGCTCTCTTTTGTCAACGCAAAATGTCACTTTGCCGCTCTAGAGCGACAAAGTAGAAAAACGCTCGCTCCTCAAATTTCTAACTATACAATGTTGATAAATGTTACTTGTCTACATTCTTAATGGAAACGTTTAGTCAGGAATTAATGACACTGTAGTTACACATAACCCACTTACATAATCAAACAAAATGCCGCACTGCTGTGAAAATAAAATAGGGCATTCATTTACAAAAACGAAAGTATAAAATGCTTAGATTAGATTGAAGCAATAGCTCAAGAAAAATGGAAAATACCGATAAGTAAAAATAAATAAAAAATAAATTTTTGTTATGGTGGAGGACCCCATTGTGGCGACTGTAGAAAAAATCTTGTGTGTGTTTCGAGCGCAAATGGACATTGTCGATTTCGAGAGAATGCCTCGCTCCTGCGTCGCGCGGCAACCACCTCTCAATCGACAATGTCCCATTTTGCGCTCTTAATACACAAATAGCTATTGTGTGTTCAATGCAAATTATTATTTAGTATATGGTAAGTAATATAAATATTTTCAAAATTCTTATTAGGTAATGTTTTAATATTACCGTGTCATGAATATAGGTATTAATAATATTATATTATTACATTTTTAGGAAGTTCATAATAGATTAATGGTTTTGATTATTTATTTATTTAATGTAATTCAATCCAACAGGACTAATGCTAATGATATAGAAGATATTAGGAACATAGTGGAACATCGCTGAAGAAACCAGAGTGTTTATCATATCTATCCATTTAGAAATTAAATTATATCAAATAAAAAAAAAAATATAGGTTAGTTTTCCAGGAAATGTTCAGTTGTTCATTTTATAAACTAAGAAGTGATTTAAATTTGCACATTTAAAAAAGAAAATCTGCAGACTTTAAATGATAGAATAAAACCATTATTAGAAAATGAAACTAACAATAAAGGATGACCTGTTTCAGTCAATGTGAAAGTTTGATATCTTTGAAAAGGGAATTATTAAAGTGAATCTGGTAATAAATAATTTATAAATAAAATATGATCTGTAGCAACTATTCCCTTGTAAATCCTGATATACTAAAATCATCAATATGTGTTACCGCAATCAAGAAACAACTTATGAATAATAATTAATTGTATGTATTTCGTAGTTAAAAGCTAATAAAATCTTCTCAATGAAGTTTTAGTTATAAGAATTCACTACGCATGAGCAGAACAATGTATGATCATAGCCGACTAGATAGAATGGTTTAAGATCGATTTACGTAGATCAGGTTTAAACCAGGTTTAAATATGACTGTGAATAACCAGTTTCAGACCTGGTTTAAACCAAGACTACGTAGACCTGGTTTAAAACTAGTTTATCTGCTTTACTATGAATACGGCTGCATAGGTTTCAAATAGTCCAAAGAAAGTGTATGGGGCAGAATAACAAAAATTTGTTGTAAAATAAATTTTCATCCTCAAAACTCAGAAGAATTATGGGATGCAGTACAAAATACATGGTAAGAAACGGTAGGTGATCTGCATTATACAAGGCAATTGATTCATTCCGTTCCTCGGCGATTAAATTAGAAAAAAATTATGTTTTCAGTTTTGTTGTATTTACTAATAGCTCTTTTTTTCAAAATGTTTCTATTTTGATCATTTTATAAATGCGTTATTTTTATATGTACATTTACCTAATGGTATTTTTACGCTGAGTGCTAATTAAGTTTTTCTATTTATTTACCAATTTTATAGCGATCAAGTATGGTGTTTATCATTCATTGAAACTGATGCTATGCACGAATGCTAAGCAATTAAAGTAAACAAGAAATAAATGTACAACTAAAATTTGCGAAAAATAGTCGCAAAACTTGTGCTTAATTTTATAGCGATCAAGTATGGTGTTTATCATTCATTGAAACTGATGCTATGCACGAATGCTAAGCAATTAAAGTAAACAAGAAATAAATGTACAACTAAAATTTGCGAAAAATAGTCGCAAAACTTGTGCTTAATTTTATTGCAAAGAAGTGTACAAGTCATGAACTTCGCGAAGTAATTTTACCTTACATCTAATATTTTTAGGGAGTAAATGAAAATCATTCTCAATTGACCTTGTTTATGTGTAATAATGACATACATATGATAATCACACATAATGATAGTTTAATGAGAATAACATATAATTTTTTCATCACTATAGAATATTATCTTACAATGATTTATTGCGGAAGTTGAGCAACAATTAATATAATGCACATGAATACCTGCGAGTATGCTTTTACTCTATAAAGTAAAATAAAAATATTTTTTGCTGATTTTATTACTTTTCTGAAACTGTAACGGAAATTTCACAAGAAATGTAAGTTGTTTTTATTTAAGAGAAAGAGACCTTGAATAATTAATTTATACTTGGTTACAATGTAATCCCAGAATGGCTGGAGCAAACAATGAACCCAGAGAATTTCGCTTCGATATATTTTCTTGTTCTAAGAGTGAAAATTTAACGAAATATAAATATTTACATATCTAAATCATAAAAATAATAATTACTATTTTGTTTTGCATCTAATGTTTACATAGCATTTACATTAGGTATGTGAAGGTAATAAGAATATATTAATTTGTAACTGCATATACTCGTATAGGTATTTTAATAAAGATGAAATGAGGATAATTTTAACAAAATATTAATAAAGTGACCATCCGTCCAGCATTAGCATGATTTGTCCATAGCATTGATAAGTGTCGTTTGCTCGTTATTTTGTCCACCATTATTTTTTTTTTTTGTTTTTTTAATAGAACAAAATAATTTTTTACCTTCCGTCACTTTTAGGTAAGGTAGGTATTGTCTTTGGTCAAAAAATTCAGTGGTGAGTTTTTATTGAATAAGCACGCTTCAAGGCCCCTAGAATACGATTTTACAATTTTTAAGATAATGTCTGTATATATATATATATATATATATATATATATATATATATATATATATATATATATATATGTGTGTGTGTGTGTGTGTGTGTGTGTGTGTGTGTGCGCGCGTGAGTGTGGGTGTGGGTGTGTGCGTGTGTGTGTGTGTGTAACAAAATTTTCGTCTACGATAACTCTAATACTACAATTCCAAAAATTATAATTCTTTCGTATTCCTCTTCATTGCATCCATATGAAGAGCTGATTAGATTTTGGTTATAATTGGTCAACCGGAAGTACCCTCATTTGAACAGTTTTTCTTGAAAAAACGATGTTAAATATCATTTTCTCACATTGAATGTTATAAATATTAAAGAACATTGTATTCTCTATACGATTTGACTGCATTTTATACTTCATATTAAATGGATATAGAGTTATAAAATTATATAGAAATTAAATTTCATAAATTAGGCAGCTATGCTAGAAACAGCTACTATATTAAGAAAATTATGAATGAAAGGTGCCAGTGTCAAGTGCAATTGACATATTCGTAGTATATTTATATAATTTTTGCTCGAAACTTTCTGTATGGTATTTGTATAAAATACATACAACTGTCGAAAGGTAATGTACATACTAGAAATTTAGAATCTTTTGCAAGGAACTTTCTGTATGGATTTTATAGAAAATTTACGAAAATTCTACCGGTAGATACCGCATCTACCGACTGTGTTCGAAAATACTAGTGGTAAAAAGTTACTGTATTCGAAAATTGTTCAATATCTACCAGATCCATCTACCGGATTTATGAATAATCTAATCTCAAAAAAAGGTAGTGTTGCAAAGCGAAGCGCGCGCGTTAAAAGTGGAAATGTGTTCAAAGTAGGACTCTGCGCAGTTTGTTAACTACGTCAAATTTCTAACCTGTTTTAAATTTTCAAATTTTTTCATAGGTTATGGATATACCCTGTTTACCATTTGCGTTCTTAAAATATCAATTCCGTTCACCGGTTGTATTTTCGTAAATACCTCATATAACTGACGGAAGGTAATGTGCTGGCCACATCAGATTTTTATGAAATTAATTGGTATAACAGCCTATTTTTAAGAGTTTTATTTGTTCCAAGTTTCTTCATTGCTAATTTCCTAATTTAGTTTAAAAAATTATTCTATAAAGTTTTGTGTATTTTAATTAAATGCGACTTATTTGTAACATATTATGAGCTTGTTGTTATAACCATACCAAATTTGGAAATTATGGAAATAGGTATTATGCATCGCCCGGCATTAACTTGGACGGAGAGGATGCATCTTCTCCGAAGATTCTCTTCTTCATGCCAGAAGAAGAACCGTCCGCAAAACTGGCAGAGAAGTTGCCTATCTAAATAATATTCATCCAAAAATTGCACAGTTTATAGCAGCTGGTGTTACCTTAGCCAGATCTTCTCTCGTGCATTCGTCTGTCATACTGGCCGTTGACGATACACCAATAAAATGGTCTCCTATTTGGGAAACATTGGTCTAATTTATCCGACTTACTAGTGTTAAAGCTGATTTACAAATATAATTATGGTATACGGTGTTTTTTTTTTCGTCTATTAAAGTGTCCAGCATTGACGTCAAAGAGATCTGGTCACTTTATTCTATAATAATACAGTGGAATACAGTAATTTTAAAAGTTTATCATTTTTATAGGTTAAGTATAATTTGTTGTGTTTCACCATATTTTTTTAAGAGCAGCGTTTATGACAAGAGTTTATAAAATTTGAATGGCAAATAAAAATAGACGGAATGTAAAATTTTAAGTACAGGTGTCTCATTTTCGATGTTTTTTGAAGGTATCTCGAGTAATATTAATGATGATTAAAACCGGTTGCACTTTTCCAAAAAAAGTTTAATAGTCACCATAGGAATTTTCAATCTTCTTTTGTTTCTGAGCTACAGGCAAAAACTCGTTCATTTTGAAAATATATCATAACTTATTTATTATGATAGTGAAAATTTTACAAAATTTTTACTGTTTTTTAAATAGAATAAAATGGCGTAATTAGATTTTTTGAAAACTTCATAATTCTCGAGATATAACACAAACTTATGATTTTTTAAATGGGAACCCATGTTGAAAATAGTGTCGTCTTTTTGCTTAATTTATAAGCTTTTCAATGATATATAACAAGTCTACATTCTTTTGTTTTAAACTTTAATAAAAGTCGAAATATTACTTTATTGGGGTGAAAATATTGGAAATTATTAAGAAACAAATGACAAATTTTATTACAGATCATCATTTGTTTATTTTGATTCTATATCTATTAATTGTGTTCTCAAAATTATTCTTAACTAATTATTTTCGGGTTAGTTAAATTACTATTTATCTACGTTATAGTTGGCTTTGATACAATCCGAAAAAAACGGTGTAATGTGCCTTTGAAGTAAATAAATTGAAAAAATGAGTAAAACTGAAACAAATACTATTAGAAATATGCAAATGATGATCTGTAAGAGATTTTTTCATTTGTTTATTAATAATTTCTAATATTTTCACCCCAATAAATTAATAATTCGTCTTTTATTAATGTTTAAAACAAAAGAATGTAGACTTGTTCATCATTGAAAAGCTTATAGATTAAGCCAAGACGAGACTATTTTCAATATAGGTTCCCATTTAAAAAATCATAAGTTTGTATTATATCTCGAGAATTATTGTTTTCAAAAAATCTAATTACGTCATTTTATTCTATCTAAAAACGGTAAAAATTTAGTAAAAACAATTTTTCTCTATCATAATAAATAAGATATGATACATTTTCAAAATGAGCGAAAAACGAGTTTTTGCCTGTAGCGCAGAAACAAAAGATCGAAAATTCCTGTGGTGACTATTAAACTTTTATCAAAAAGTTGACCCTGCAATGTGCAAACGGTTTTGATCTATCATTAATATTACCCGAGATACATTAAAAAAACATCGAAAATGAGACACCTGTACATGGTTAGTTTTCGTTAAATAAAAAAGAAAACATCAAAACCAGTTTCGTAGAGGTTCATAATTCATAATTATGCTAATGGCACTTACCAGGTGTCACCTCACGGGTAAGGCCATGGCGTGCCTCACGTTTCGTCCGCCATTACCGGCCCGTCTGTTATATTTATTATGTATTTTCGTAGCTATTTGTTTTATTTTAATGAAAAACACATTTAACTATCATTTTAATATGTATTTAAAGTGTAAGTAATATATTTTATTTTATTTACTTGTGTAGTTTGTTAAGATACCCACCACGATTACTGTCATATTGAAAACTACTATAAATTACCAATATAAAATTTTAAAAGGTAAGTTTAGAATATACAATTATTATGTAAATAAGAACTACAGATATTAAATTAGATGTGATAATCCCCTCTATTTTGTAAAGAAGTTGTTAAGTCTTAGCAACGGTTGCTATAAATTTTAACCAATAGAAACAAATGTCATTTTCATGTTTTATTCAGTGTTCGCAATTATTATTGGTTATTTGCAATAACAACGTTGCTAAGAAATAACAACTTTCTTACAAAATAGAGGTAAATAACAACCCATGTCATAAATTCTACATAACCTCTAAATGTATGTTCTTAATAATAATTGTGTATCTCTCAAATTAATTAATTTTTATTACCTTTATAAATTCACAGTTTGATAATTTAATATTCTTTTATAATATAATATCACATTTATTACAAATAAATAAGGAAATGAATTACCGATAATGGCGGTGGTCTTGGCCCATGGCCATACCCTGGTTATAAAGGTACCCTATTTCAAAGCTGTTGTGGAAAGAGTACTATACGTATATGGAAACTTAAAAAAAATAAAATTTGACTTTGATCGGATTCGAACCCTGGCGCGAGTACTACAACCAGTTAGATAAGCTCAGCTAGACTTTTTGTACCACTGATGTCGTTGCTGATGATAATGATAATGGTAATGATGATGACGATTTATATCATTATTTAAAATCTTAATTGGATGTTGTTTTAATTACAATTAATTTGAAGAACTTTGTCAATATATAAAAACAAAGTAATTTTATTGTACTTACATCCTACTGCTTCCGCTTACATTATTACTCTAAAAAATGAAACTGTTATATACTCGTATTTTAATATTCACAATTTTATTTTCTCAATATAAATGTGATTTTTTCAAAAGTGTAAGTATTTTAGATGTAAAATAAAATTATTATTGAAATTAATTAATATTTTTAGTTCACATACGCATTAATACCAGAAAGATCAGTAATAAATACTGATGAACAATACATAAAGAATGTAAAGATAATTATATTTAAGGATAATTTTAACAATATATTAATAAATACAACTTCGGACATTGTACAAACTTTTCCAAATGATGTCTTGCTTAATATTAAAATTTTCTTAAAAGAAAACGATAACTACAAAGCTTGGGGACATGCTTTATCCTATAACTTATGCGAATTTATGAAAAACGATAAATTTTTTTATCCATCATTTGTAAAACACAGCAACTTTCCAAAGAGGTGTCCAATTGTAAAAAATTCTTATAATGTAACAAATTATCAAGTTCCCAGTGATACAATGCCACCGTTGTTACCTACTGGAGCAGGGAAAGTTGTTTTGTTGTATTATTTCAAAGATGGTAAAGTAATTGGTGAAATAGAGGTATTTGGAAGAATTGACAAGAATACAAAATAAGGAATTTAATATGTTATGTTGAATTTGTGTGTTATAATAATATTATTAAATACAGAAGAAATAAATATGTATTTTATTTTAAATTAAATTGATTAAAATTATTAATTATACATAATTTCTTTCTTAAACTGTTTTGATTCTTTGGCGTCATAGATTCATACACACGCACAATGATATATAGAACTTAGGAGTATTTAAGTTCAGAATTGTCACTTATAGCCTATAATTTTGAAAGTTTCGCCAAGCAGAGAACAGATAGTTTTTACCTTCCGTCACCTTTAAGCCGGTATCCCACTGTAAAAATTTTGATAAAAATTTCTGTAAATTATTTTATAAAAACTTTCCATGAAAAGTACTGCATCCCACTGTAAAAATTTTTACGCGTTTTTATGGAGTGTTGCATAACTCATGAAAGAGAATTGGCGCCAAAGATACTATTAAACCTCATTTTGTAGCCGTTGTTCTGCAGAGGTAGTTGCGTTTTGTAATTTCATTATGAATAACGTTCATTCAAATAAAAAAATGTTAGCTGCACTAATTGTTGGAGTAATGGGTTATACAGTTATATAAAAAAATAAAAAATCAGAACATCGCTGGTGGACTAGTCTATGACTGGTGAAAAGAAATACAAATCGCAGTGTTTAATTATCAGACAAAACAAATTACGAATAGAAGATGAAATAAATTACAGAAATTTTCTTCGAATGAAAGACCATTTCTTAAAAATCATGGACATGGTTCGAAAGTAAAGTAAGAAACGTGACACTCAATTAAGGCAGTGTATTTCGGCACATGAAAGATAAGCATTGTTCTATCTAGTGTACACATAAATTTTGAAAAATTAATCCTTTTATCGTCACTACTTAAAGGGTACGACGCGAGTATATAGGTGAATAAAGTCCATCTTAAAATGCTTGAACGAGGCGGATTTGTATGGGCTTCTCATTTACTTCATATTTTAGTTTTGCAAATTTGTATAGGTAATTTAAAATACACTTTCTGTAAATTATAGATCAAGATATTTATACTAATACTACGTAAAATTATTGGTTGAAAAACTTTGTTGGTTACGATTAATGGGTATTCTAATAGGATTCGGACGGAAATGTAAAAGGAGAAAAAGAAATGCAAAGAATAACGCATGTAAATATTAAATAACTTTAATACTTATTTTTTTGATGTATTGCCTGATTATTATAAGATAATAACATTTAACAGTTGAAAATCGCACTTTGCCTGGCGTATTTATTATAATATTCAGGCGATTTTGTGTGTTATCAAACTTCTTCATTTCTATACAAATCAATTAAAACGCTGTCTGTTCAGGCAACCGCACAACACATTTTGATTATTTTGCTTCATATTATTTCCAATTTCAATATAAATAAACGCTCACCGCTGTACAACTAATGTCAGAGAATACTGTCTTTAGAAAATGACTCTACCCATGGTTCAAGCAACCGCATTGCGCACGCCCGCATCAACATCCAATCATAAAGCAGCTTTCAACAAAATGAATACAGACTGCTGTATTTATGTGACGTCACTTCAAAAATTTTACGTGACGTCATGTAAATACAGTTTTCATAAAAATTCTGTCAAAACGGTTTTTATAAAAATATTTACGACCAATTTTATCAAAAATTTTACAGTGGGATACCGGCTTTAGGTAAGGAAGGTATTGTCTTTGGTCAAAAAATTTGGTGGTGAATTTTTGATAAATAAGAACGTTTTAGGGTCCCTAGAATACGATTGTAATATTTTTACGATGATGTGTGTGTGCGTGCGTGCGTGCGTGCGTGCGTGCGTGTGTGTGTGTGTATGTGTGTGTGTCTGCGTGACAAAATTTTCTAATACGATAACTCTAACACTACAATTCCAAAAATTATAATTATTTTATATTCCTCTTCGTTACATCCATGTGAAGAGCTGATTAGATTTTGGTTATAATTGGTCAACCGGAAGTACCCTCATTTGAAGATTTTAACAGTTTTTCTTGAAAAACGATGTTAAATATCATTTTTTTCACATTTAATGTTATTATAAATATTAAAGAATATTTTATTCCCTATACGATTTGAATGCATTTTTTACTTCATATTAAATAAATATAGAGCACGATAGAGTTAAAAAATCTGATGTGGCCAGCACATTACCTTCCGTCAGATCGTGGTCAGATCTGTGTATATTGTAAAAATTCCACACAGAGATTTTCTTGTAAAAGATTCCATATTTCCAGTACATTACCTTCAGTTCTATGTATTTTGTACAAATTCCATACAGAAAGTTTTTTGTAACAGATTATATATTTCCAGTAAAATTATAACACAAACAAACAGTCAAATGCATTTAACACTGACATTTGTCAATCAGAATTTTCTTAATATAGTAGATGTTTCTATGGTTATAGCACAGCTTGCTGCTTTATGAAATTTAATTTCTTTATAAATTTATTACTCTATATATCCATTGAATATGAAGTATAAAATGTAATCAAATCTCATAGAGAATAAAATATTCTTTAATATTTATAACATTAAATGTGAAAAAATGATATTTAACACCGTTTTTTCCAGAAAACCTGTTAACATCTTCAAATTAGGGTACTTCCGGTCGACCAATTGTAACCAAAATCTAATCAGCTCTTCATATAGATGTAAAGAAATGGAATACGCAAAAATTATAATTTTTGGAAAGGTGGTATTGAAGTTATGCGATCCGAAAAAAATCGTCACACTTACACATACATACATACATACATACATACATACATACATACATCCATCCACACATACAGACATCATCGTAAAAATAGTAAAATCGCATTCTAAGGAATCCAATACATGCTTATTCATTAAAAACTCATCATAATTTTTTTTGACCAAGGACAATACCTTCCTTACCTAAATGTGACGGAAGATAAAAATTATAAAGAAATTAAATATCATGTATTAGCCAGCTGTGCTATAACTCTGGAAACAGCTGCTATATTAAGAAAATTCTGATTGAAACGTGTGAGTGTCAAGTGCAGTTGACAGTATGTTTGTGTTATAATTTTCCTGGAAATATAGGATCTTCTGCTAGAAACTTTCTGTATGAAACTTGTATAAAATACATACAACTGCCTTTAGGTAATGTACGAGAAATAGAATCTTTTGCAAGGAACTTTCTGTATGACATTTATACAAAATACATAGAACTGACGGACGGTAATGTGCTGGCCAATTTTGAAAAATTGTACAGAAAAATAGAATATTCTAAATGGGGTATTCAACCATAGCAATAATAATTATAAGGTAGCACACTTTAAACTAAGAATTTTAGTAAAATGAAAATGATGAAATATTATCTACTTCATTGTTACAAAAACGGTTAATTATTGGGTGTAAAGCCTCATTTCCACCGATTGTCCTAATGCGTAATGGCTGGTTTATGATGGATTTAATTTACAAATTTAGATTTACGAATTTAAATTTATAAATATAAATTGTACATATTTGCCTTTACTGGTTCATGATGAATTTAAGAAATTTATGATTTACAATTTACATTTAAAATATCACCATATTTTATATTCTAAATATAAATTTGTAAATGCGTCCAATCATTTCACAGTATTTCAAACAATGATTTTTGGTGGGGAAAATGACAGTTTTAAGTGACAGTTGAAACATTTTAATTTTGATTTGACAAATGGATTCTGAAAATATGGATATATTATTAATATTATCTGTAGAAAAATACAGATTGATTATGATAAAAATGATAAATATCATATAACTGTCATCCCATTTGTGTCAAACCACGTAAGTTGATTGGGCATATTTCATATCATTAAATTCACTATAAACCAGCAAGATAAATCGTAAATTTCAAATCTAAATTTGTAAATCTAAATTTATAAATTAAATCCATCATAAACCAGCCATAAGAGCTATAATTAATAACTAAGCGCAATGTGTAAAAATGTTTGTCATATGACAAAGTTTAGTATCATTTCCAGCTCTGCATAAGGCTTAGCGCTTAAGAAGAAGAGCAATGCGTAAGAACAAAAGTTTGCAAACTCCAAGATTTAAGGCGTAATGACAGCGTAGTTGTGAGATGTAGGTACATACATAACTGTCATCTGTCTTTATTAATTTTCTAATTTGAGTTGTCAACTGTCAGTCTATTTTATAATTATTAATTTTTTTAATTTTTCTAAACAAAGTAGCTGGAAATGGTATCATCGTACGGTGGAAATCAGGTTTATTCTTATAAGCAACTTTTAATTCTGAACAACTCTGCACTCTGCAGATTTTGGCATAAAATGAATAGGAGAGTGGGAAATTATATAGAATATATATGTTCACACCTTACCGCAGTGGCGTAACTACAGGGGTTGCAGGGGTTGCGTCGCAACCCGGCGCCAAGGTGCTATAGGCGCCTACCGGCTGTAAAAAACTTACAAATATGAAAAAAGTGCAGCATTCCGAAGTAATTTAAATGACATTTCAAATATTACTGACCTAGTACAGTTTCTTTTATGTGAACAATTTACAGTTTTGCATATATGTGTACAGCTTTCATGATTTTCATGACAATACCTGTAACCATAGCTTCGGCTGAAAGATCATTTTCGAAACTAAAACTAATCAAGAACTATTTAAGAAATAGAATGTGTCAAGAACGATTAAAAAGTCTCGCCATACTTAGCATAGAAAATAAATTGGCCAAAGAAATAAACTTTGACATGATTATTAAAATAATATTATAAATTGAAAAAAAAATCAATTTTCATTTTCAATATTTTATAAATAAATAAGAGCTACTTATGTATCTCAAAATAATGTATTTTATTTTGTTGTCTAATAAATGGTTATGTTGCAAATATATTAATATTATATACACATTCCAATTTTACTTTCAGTGATACATTTTTTTTATTTCCGCCTATCACTGGTAAAGGCAAAAGGTAAGTAATTAACAAGAACATTTATAAAAATACTAAGCATTATAAATATATATATATATATATATATATATATATATATATATATATATATATATATATATATATATATATATATATATATACCGGGTGGTGCTCAAAATCCGTTACATAGGCATTTAACATGGGAAAACCGTTTTTGCTAGCGCGTTGCTCCCTAAATTATTTTAGAAAGAAAATCTTCAAATAAAAGTTGTAGAATATAAAATTCTGCATGTAAATCAGTAAACAAAATGCATTTCGTATGTTTCGTAACTTCAGAAATTGAATATAAATTTTTTAAAAATTTCAATTTAATAGTGCTAGCCATGGAATTAAGAGAGAGAAGATAAACAAATGTGTTGATATAAATGTCAAATATTGTGATTTTTTGTCCAGAAAAATGAGTATTTGAACAGTATAGAAGAATTAAATTATTATTCTGCTTCAGAATTTTACGTTGTGATAATTTTATTAAAAAATTAAATTGTAAATAAATTTTTATGACAGATAAACACACGTTTGTTTATTAAGCTTTTTGTTAATTCCATGGCTATCACGACTTTGAGTAGATTTTCGACATTTTCATATCTAATTTCTGCTGCTACAAAGCATGCAAAATTAATTTTGCTTATTGATTCAAATGCAGAATTTTATGTTCTACAACTTTTATTTGAAGAATTTTTTTCTAAAATAATATGGGGAGCAACGCGCTAGGAAAAACTGTTTTCCCGTGTTAAATGCCTATGTAACGGATTTCGAGCGCCACATATATATATATATATATATATATATATATATATATATATATATATATATATATATATATATATATATGTATATGTATATACCGTGTGTCTGTCTTAAAGGTGTACATAGGAGATTAACATGGGAAATCACTTTTTTGCAATTTCCTCTTCGTCTAATTATTTTAAGCAAAAATACGTCAAATAAAAGTTTTAGAGCATAAAATTCTGCATCTAAAGCAATAAACAGAATTACCTTTCCATGCATTGTAACGCCAGAAGTTAAATATGAAAATATCGAAAATTACGTTGATAATATCGACAGCCATGGAATTGAACAAAAAATAAATAAATGCTTGACGTTTTATCTGTCACAACGTAAGTTAACTTATTTGACGTTTCTGACAATTTGTCTCTAGTTTTATTGTCTGAAATGATTAAAAAATGAACATTTATACGAATGAAGAGCTAAATTCGTGACAAAATTTGAAAAAACTGCTAATGTGTCTTCAAAAAATACAGGTGAGCCGCGTAATCAGAATATAGGACGAGCAGAACATGCGTCACTGTTAGAAAGAGTGGTAGGAATAATAAGTGTAGACCCCTTCTGTAGTACTAAGGTAGATGTATTGGAAATGAGTTGAGAGTACATAACAGCATCATACATAATTTTGTTACGCAATGTTGAATTTTTGATATATTCATATTATTTGAACAAAACTGTATTTTCTTAAATTTATTTATTAATTTTATATTTCTATTATTGCCATAATTAACGATATTTGTTCACATCAAATTGTCAGCAACGTCAAATAAGTTAACTTGTTTATGAAGTTAACTTACTTTGTGACAGATAAAACGACAAGCATTTATTTATTTTTTGTTCAATTCCATGGCTGTCGATATTTTTAACGTAATTTTCGACATTTTCATATTTAATTTCTGTCGTTATAAAGCATGTAAAGGTAATTCTGTTTATTGTTTTAGATGTAAAATTTTATACCCTAAAACTTTTATTTGACGCACTTTTGCTTAAAATAATTAGGCGAGCAGGAAATTGCAAAAAACTGATTTCCCATGTTAATCTCCTATGTACACCTTTAAAATAGACACACGGTATATATATATATATATATATATATATATATATATATATATATATATATATATATATATATATATATGTTAAGCCATGTGTGCTTGTTTGCATCGAATTTAGATTTATTAAATATTAATTGGCGCTAGTACAAGTTTTGCTACCCGGCGACTGGACTTCTAGTTACGCCACTGCCTTACCGTCAATATAATAATAATAACTAAGAAGTTCAGGAAATATGCAAAACAAACCACTACACTGGCGATGTTTAATATAACATTCCTAGCTTTTCAGGTATGGCAATAACTACATTAACTGTGGTTTTAGCACACTAATGCTGGATTTATACAGCGTAAGCCGTAACGTAACGTATCGTGCCGTGGCGTATTGTAACGTATCGTAACGCGTGATTTTTCTAGGCTGTTTTATACAGAAGTTTTACGGTACATTTTCGTAAAAATATACTAATGCTCTGTCGATACAAGGGTAGTGTACATCTGATTTGTATTTATCAGGTTCGTTAGTTTATTCGCAATGCACTGTATTTCATAAATATTTGCATTCAATATATTAATCTAAACTTTTACACATGACACATGTCACTATAGCGCAGGGTAGTAGTAATCAGGCCTCTGTCACTTAGGTTGATTATCGTTTGCAAGAGCAGTTAGTTTAGCTCAGCGTCGGTAGTGGTATTTTTGGCGCCGTTGTCGCATAGTACAACGTATCGACTGTTTATATTTCAAATTTGACATGACGTTTCATTTTTCGCGCGCACAGCTCGCGTGTGTGGTTGAAGTGTTAAGATCACATCACAGACCATCATACTGTTGTAAAGATAAAACCATAGCCATGAGAATTGTAAGTAAAATTTGAATATTTTTTTCACAAACCTATACATATTTTTGTAATATTATTTGTTGCATTTGCTTGAGCAGTAGAATAGGTACTATACGAATGATTGTATTATGTATGATATTTGCTTGAACTGTAGAATCTTACAATGTATGTATTGTACAATTATGCATTGCATTTATTGAAAAGTACATTTAAGTTTGAATATATTTTGATACTTCTTTTAGTCGTCGAAATGTGTTGATAATGATTGTCATACTAATTCTCTTCCCAAAGATGAACGAGGACAATTGTTCTGCTTTCCGAGGAATGATGTTCTACGACGCCAGTGGATCGTTCAAATGAATAGAAATAACGAAGAATACTTATGGAAAACTCTGCAGAAGCAGGGTTTTTTGTATATCACGCTGAGATCTTTAAATCAGTATCTTGTTGAAAATCTCTTTAGTATCATTATGTAATAAAAAAAATAGCAAAAGTTGATACAAATCAAAATGTAATAATAGATGATTTTTTATCAAAGATTTCGTAAAAATAAATTATTGTATATACATATAATTATTTGTCTTATTATTAATGGAACTAGAAAAACACATAATCAAAATATACTGCTGCCCGTCTTTTTGACAGTTATTTCAACTCAGCATCGCTAGGTGGCACAAGAGTGCCGTGTTTTAGAATTTAACATAGAGTTGGCAAGTCTGATAGTGTATGATGGTCTGTGGTAGTAATTTTTGTAATATCGCAACGTACCGTAACGTGCCGCAACGTAGAAAGATAAAGGTTGGCGATATTTAGGTTTTTGACACGTTACGGCACAGTACACTGGCATGCAAAAAAATCGCGTACACCTATTTTTTGCTGTATTGAACCGGTCTTGAAATTTAACTTGTCAATGTCATTAAATAGTGTTAATTAAGATGCCAAAGTTAACAGTAAACGAGAAATACATACTGGGTTGTTCTTTCATTTTTCTGGAATAATACACGTATATATGTTTATGTAATTTAATAGTAGTTCAAGCAAGATGAAGAACTTACTCTACAATAGATAAAATTGTGACATGATAGTGACAACAGTGACAACTCCATTGACAGTTGATTGAAAAATTGTATTTAAACAGCTAAAAAATGTTAAAAACGCGGTTGCTTGATTTTTAAGGTGTACGCGATTTTATTGCAAGCCAGTGTACGTCACGTTACGGCTTACGTCTGAATAAATTATCACATACGTATGCATTGATTTATTCTTTACGTTACGTTACGGCACGTTACGTTACGTTACGGCTTACGTTGTATAAATCCAGCGTTAACTCTGAAACGACTGTCCAGAAACGTGACAGTGGCCAACGTTCACGGAATGTGTATTCATTCAAGTTGTTTCGCATAATTCCTGCAACTGTTAGCGGTAACATATATACAAAATCTGATGTGGCCAGCACATTACCTTCCATCAGTTCTACGTATTTTGTACAAATTTCATACAGAAAATTCCTTGCAAAAGATTCTATTTCTTGTACATTACCTTCCGGCAGTTGTACGTATTTTATACAAATTCCATACAGAAAGTGTCTAGCAAAAGATCCTATATTTCCAGTAAAATTATAACACAAACATACTATGTCAATTGCACTTGACATTGACATCTTTGAATCATAATTTTCTTAATATAGTAGCTGTTTCCATAGTTACACACACACACTTACGCACACACACGCACGCACGCACGCACGCACCCACGCACGCACACCCACACGCACACGCACACATTCACTCACACACATACGCACATACAGACATCACCGTAAAAATAGTAAAATCGTATTCAGTGGTCCTAAAAGGTGCTTATTGATTAAAAACTCATCACCGAATTTTTTGACCAGACAATATCTTCCTTATTTAAAGGTGACGGAATGTAAAAATTACTTTCTAACAAAAAAGTTCTAATTATTTGAATAGCTTAATGTCTTTTTAATGACAACGTAATTAGGAAAATTTTGCAAAAAAAATGGTGTATTTATTGTTATTTGTATATGGTATAAACTGTTTTAAAAATTATCATTCATACAATCTTTTTTTGATATACATTTAACAGATTTTAGATAATGCAATTTCCTATATAACATACTCGCATAATCAATCACATTGGCAGTCTACTTTATATGTAAAAATGAAACCAAATTTGGTTTTTTACCTTGTGTTACTATGCTGTGTTATGTATGTCGTACAGACCAAGAAAGTAAGTCGAATTCCATACAAATTTTAAACGAGTAAAGTAATGTTTTACGCTACTGGTCCTTAAAGTTTAATTTTTTACACAAATCTTTTAAGATATGTTAAGACAGTGTACGTTAAGGTAACGAATCAATAAAATGTATATATTTTTAATATTTTCTGGTATGAATTTATGAGTGTAACTTAAATAAATAAATATATCATCACGGCATATTACCCGTTGCTGGGTGTGCCAATCTGCTTTGTACACAGGTATCGTATGTCATTAATAAAGTATTTTCATTTATAATTGTGTCTTCAATAATTTACAATAAATAAACAATACTCCAACAGAAGAATATGCACCATTCTTTTGTTAGAGTATTGTCCCATTTATCTTGCAAGGTAGGTTTTACTGTACAGGGTGTCTCATTTTCGATGTTTTTTTAAGGTATCTTGGGTAATATTAATGATAGAGCAAAACCGTTTGCACATTCCAGGGTCAACTTTTCCAGAAATGTTTAATAGTCACCACAAAACATTTCTATCTTCTTTTGTTTCTGAGCTACAGACAAAAACTCGTTTTTCGCTCATTTTGAAAATATCTCATATCTTATTTGTTATAAAAGTTAGAGAAAAATTGTTTATACAAAAAATTTATCGTTTTTTAAATAGAATAAAATGACGTAATTAGATTTTTTGAAAACTTAATGATTCTCGAGATATAACACAAACTTATGATTTTTTAAATGGGAACCTATGTTGAAAATAGTCTCGTCTTTTTGCTTATTTTATAATCTTTTCAATGATATATAACAAGTCTACATTCTTTTGTTTTAAACATTAATAAAAGACGAATTATTAATTTATTGGGGTTAAAAAATTTAAAATTATTAAGACACAAATGAAAAAATCTATTACAGATCATCATTTGCATATTTCTAATAATATTTGTTTCAGTTTCACTCATTTTTTCAATTTATTTATTTCAAAAGCGTATTAAACCATCTTTTTCGGATTGTGTCAAAGCCAACTGTAACGTCGGTAACTAGTAATTTAACTTTCCCAAAAATAATTGGTTAAGAATAATTTTGGGAACATAATTAATAGATATTAAATCAAAATAAACAAATGATGATTTGTAATAATTTTTTTCATTTGTTTTTTAATAATTTCCAATATTTTCACCTCAATAAATTAATAATTCGTCTTTTATTAATGTTTAAAACAAAAGAATGTAGGCTTGTTATATATCATTGAAAAGCTTATAAATTAAGCAAAAAGACGAGACTATTTTCAACATAGGTTCCCATTTAAAAAATCATAAGTTTGTGTTATATCTCGAGAATTATTAAATTTTCAAAAAATCTAATTACGCCATTATTTAAAAAACGGTAAAATTTTTGTAAAAACATTTTTCCTCTAACTATCATAATAAATAAGATATGAGATAATTTCAAAATGAGCGAAAAACGAGTTTTTGCCTGTATCTCAAAAACAAAAGAAGATCGAAAATTCCTGTGGTGACTATTAAACTTTTCTCGAAAAGTTGACCCTGTAACGTGCAAACGGTTTTGCTCTATCATTAATATTACCCGAGATACCTTAAAAAACATCGAAAATGAGACCCTGTACATCGGATTTTTACGAAGTTTTTTATATTGTGCCAAACGTAAAGGGTTCGTGTTCTATTTCTCCGCTAGCACGATAATTTTTAGTTATTTCTGCCCTTATTTTTTACTTAAATTAATTTTGGGACTTTCTTGTTTATTATTAGGGTATTTTTTAGTCATTGAACAACTCACACTTCATATTTGTTTTATATCGCTTATAATAAAATCAAGTTTATTATGCTAGTTACGCACTACTTTATATTTTATGTATTTATTTATCATTTAGCACCACACTCGCTATTCCTACTATATATTTATATATATATATATATATTACACTGTTATATAACAATTAGTTCTAAAACGCATATAGTTTATTTGGATTTTGCTTCTTTTTCTGTGCTGTTGTTAGGAATAAGAGCTAATTATTTAGCTTCGCTATCCTACTCGACATTTTGGGTCTTTGTATAATTATCCTATCTCTCCTAAGAGCTACTTTTTTGTGTAAGACCTGTAAACCGCTCGTGCAAGGTGAAGATTGTCTACACTCTTCCACTCCTCGCACTCACTTTCTGTTCGCTTTGTCCCATAGTCAACCATCAAACAGGCATCCTTCATACGCTATATTTTCGCACCCGCTTGCTCGTTTAGCAATCACCGCCGTACCACGACGCAACTGTCCTAATCTACTGACACGTCAATGAACCAGCGCACATTCTACAATTCCAGACATCAATTTATCATCTCCAGCAGGCGCATAAGAAGTCACCACTAACATCTATTGTCACGCATCATTGGTCCTTCGAGTTATTTTTTCAGAGTAATACATTTATTATTACTTAAAACTAAGTATTTAAATTAATATACAGGATGTTTCCTTTAAAACTACCAGCCCTTTTTTGGGCGACCTAATGACTTTAGAAAAAAATGTTATATACAAGAAATGATCAAGAATAAGGGGCTAATTTATTAATAATAAAAAAAACGGAAAATTGGACCAGTGCTTCTCAAACGGCAGAACAAAATTATATTTTTTTAAATGGTATCCTAAATAATTTTTAGTCCATTAGATAGAGAATTTTTTTCTGATTTCAACGATATAAATATGGTATAGGGTTGTATAACAATTATTTCGAGAAAAATGGTATATGTTAAAAATAATGTTATAATATTAGAATAGGCTATGCAATACCGTAGCCTACGTTATTAATACAAGGCCGGGAAACATCACAATATCTGTCAAACAGAAACTTTAGTTCCAAACTTGCCGTTTTGGCGCGACTTATTCTCGCTGTCATTTTTGACGTATGTGTTTTGTGATTTCGTTTCATAAAATTTCAACGTAGTTTTCATTTAGCATTCGTTATTATATAATATTGTATTATTTAATAATTATTATTGTATTGCAATCATTATATTATTCACTTATTTCTGCTGAAATTAAACACAATAATGAAACAATATTGTGTATTTCAATGTTTAAATCTTCTTTCTATGTCATATAAGAATGAAGCGTTATATAGTTTTATTAAAAACATAGAGATGATTTGTATAACCCTTTAAAAAAATTGATTGAATGTTTTCTTCTTATAAAAAAATTTGTACTTGCAGCCATTCCATAAAACTATAAACTCTTGCAACAATTATAATCAATCGTTGTTCCTGTAATATCAGAAAAACTTCTACGTACATTGTGTTCCAAATTTATCAAACCCTTATTAAGTAATATAGGTCACAAAGCCAATGGCATACAGTTTAAAAACATGAACACCATTGGCTCGAAAAGTTTTGAAATTATAAGAATAATATGTCCAATCTGTAATAATAATTAATAGTTTATATTCATTATGATACATTAGTTATAATACCTGTTCACGACAATATCCAATATCTTATTTACTGGATGGGTTTTCAAACTCAAATGTATATCAATGGCTAGTACCTTCTCCCTTCTGTGGTTTGCTGGCTAATTTTAAATCTTGTTTGTAAATACACGCAACACATTAACTACTTGAACATTTATTTATTACTTGGGCTACAATAGAATAGAAAATATTTTTGTACAAGTACATAGTGTTTTTTGGTCTGTTTCAACGCTGAGGGATTGACTGCAAAGACTGGCTGCTAATTCGCGCGCAAACACTCTTGGTCATGTGCGTGCGCATTGACCAGCTGTGCAGTGTGCGTTACTACACCTTCTATCCCTTCTACAGCCTTTTCCAACATATTTCTTATGTTAGTTCAACTTCTGTTATGTTAATTTAACTTATGAATAGTGTAATAGTAATACAACAGTATATAAAGGAATATTATAAATAAAATAATTACGTATAAATTATGTATTAGTGTAATAGTAATACTAGTGTAATAGTAATACAACAGTATGACATTTAAATGACAGCCGGAATAAGTCGCGCCCTCATCAGCGGTTTTGGAACTAGAGTTTTTGGCCAGATTTTTAAACAAAATTTGAGTTGTTTCTCGGCTTTGTATTAATAACGTAGGCTACGGCAATACACAGGTATTGATACGTCTGTTGCCTAGTTACGCTAGTAGTAAACCCATTTTTTATTATTTTATTTCTAGTTTTTAATCATTTTCCTCGAAATAATTGTTATACAACCCTATACTATATTTATATCCTTAAAATCAGAAAATAATATTCTATTTCAAGGGCTAAAAAATTATATAGGCTGCCATTTAAAAAAAATATAATTTTGTTCTACCGTTTGAGAACCACTGGTTAAATATTCGATTTGTTACTATAGATACATTATCCCCTTATTCTTGATCATTTTTGGTGTAAAACATTTTTCTCTAAAGTTGTTAGTTCGCCCAAAAAAGCGCTGGTTGTTTTAAAGGAAACACCCTGTATTTTAATATTACAATTATAACAATAAATAAGTGTTTTTCTAAATTATCTAAACAAATATTTTCTTTTATCAATAAAAATGAATGAAGAAAATGTACATTCGGTGACACGTGAAAAAATCGGTCTGAGGAATGTTAAATGCTAGCAGGATTTGTGTTAAGCGGCATTACGATGCATATGGAATTCTTTCCCCTACCGAACCCGCTTTCTTACGTGGCACCGACGCTATTTAATATTTTATTAATTTATTTGTTTGTGTAAGTTTTTCAAATCTAGCATTTTTGTTAAATGCACAATTATACATATATACAGGGTGGTGGCGGTTAGGGGTGAACATAGGGATTTAACATGGGATTTTAGTTTTTTGTAATTTCCTGCTCTCCTGTTCATTTTACGGCAAAAACTGTAGAGTACAAAATTGTTTAGAATTAAAAATTGCATACAAAAATGTATTTACATTTATTATTATGATTTTGGTTTCTTCACAATTTTAAAAAGAACTTTCAAAATTTCTGTTATTTTGTAGCAATAGCCATGGAATTTATTTTTTTCTGGTTGTCAAAAATTATTTATAAACGTCAACCATGCGTTAATCTAACTTAAAAATTAAATAAAAACAAACATTTAATATTAATACGCATTTTTATTAGGTATACCATTTAATAATAAACCAATTCCAAATGTATCAACTACGTTGAATTTTGATTTATCATAGCCAATACCATTTCTTCATTCACTTCGTTATGACGTCTTCTATTATTATTATTATTATCATTATTATTATTATTATTATTATTATTTCCTTCATTACCTTCGTTCACAGCTGCACTAGCTGTGTTCTCAAATTTTTTAACAGGTTTAGAAATTGTTGCTATAATAGGAATTGGTGTATTTTCGTACTTTATGGAAAACAAATCACGTATTCTTCTAAAACTATTTCCACTATAATAATTTTTATAACGAAAACTCGTTCCTTATTCGAATAAATATTCATTATTAAATTAACCTTATATTAGAGAAAATTTCGAAAATTTGACAGAAATTGAATGACATTATTATGTTTAAACATTTGAGTTATAAGTCATGGCTATTGCTACAAATTAACAGAAATTTTGAAATTTCTTTTTAAAATTGTGAAGAAACCAAAAACATAATAATAAATGTAAATTTTTGTATGCAATTTTTAATTCTGAATAATTTTGTACTCTACAGTTTTTGCCGTAAAATGAACAGGCGAGCAGGAAATTGCAAAAAACTAAAATCCTATGTTAAATCCCTATGTTCACCCCTAACCGCCACCACCCTGTATATATATATATATATATATATATATATATATATATATATATATATATATATATATATATATATATATATATATATATATATAAGTATATATATATATATATATATATATATATATATATATATATATATATATATATATTTGGAATTTCAAAATTCTGTATAATTTTTTTGAACATTTGTATAAAGCAGCAAAAAAATTATACAGAATTTTGAAATTACAAATATAGAGATATAAACTACCTGGAAATGGGAAAATTCCGTGGAGCTAGAGGGCTGGTGGCAATTTCGGTACAGTATGACTAGCGAATGAAAGTTGATGTTTAGATTATTTAATAGATGTGGTTTCTTTTGAAAACATTTCCCTATATTTGATTTGAAAGGAAACTGAAAAGAACGCAGCGTCCTATAGTTGTCTGGCATATGTTTTCATAGTATCTATATAGTTAATTTAACATAATAACTAAATGGAAGACATATGCCGTATTCATAAAAATGAATATAATGATGATCGTTTAAATTTAATGATCATTAAAATATATCATGTATTTATGAATATAACGACAGATATTTAACTGCTCGTTTCGTAATAAAGTGTTAATTAATTTTCTAGTGACTCTTCGGGTGCTATACTACTGGTGATGAAAAATAGTTCTCTGTAAAAATGTGTACTTGTGGTGATGTTAAGAAAAGAGTACAAGGAAGAAATTTTACTGACACAGAAATACATCTTCTAATAGATACAAAACATTTTAATATTATTGAGGACAAGAAAACGAACGGGGCAACTGTTCAAAAGAAATAAGAAACTTGGAATTTGATGAATTTAATTTAATTTATTTCGTAAACTCTTGCTCTCTAAATTATTTCCAATAATATAGCAAATGTATATGACTGTTTCATTTTTAAATTTATATCGCTGTTTGAATTCATAATTATTGTATATTTGCGTAATATTATTTCTGCTTTTAAAATTTCGGGGTGTTGGCATTGCGACAATACGTTTTCAATGAAATTGTCATCAGAATCAGATCCCGATGTAGAAAGTTGATTCTGAAGACGATGGCGATGTGGACATATTTATCTAAAATGATGTATTCGTTTCATTAATCATTAAAATAATAAATATATTACTTTTAATAACTTATCTCTACAAGTAAGATGTATTTAATTTAAAGTTCTTGATACACTAAAGAGAGAAAAAATTGGTTGTAATTGACATCGTTGACAAGTCAAATTTATTTTTAATGATTCAAATATCATGATTACAAATATAATAAGTGAAATTTGGCTCGTTATATTTAAGGAAAGATTTTATGTTTGTTTCACGTAATCAATGTTTATGAATAAAGAATATTGAATTTAATCAATCGTTTTCATATAACGAATTATTATATTTTTAACGATTGTTTACAAATACCGACAATAAACAAATAATTTAGGAGGTTATATTATTTGCAATTTTGATTTTTTTTTTTCGAAAAAGCAGCGACTCCCAACTTTGCAAACTTCTTTATCCTGGTCATAAGTTTCAAAACTCTATTAGGTATAGTTTGTGTCAAGATAAATGCACATTGACTTCGACTTCACATTAGAACTTTAAAACACAGGAACTTTAAGTTCATTGGTCTTAAAGATTGGTTGATGTTCACACTAGATGTTTATATCGCTAGTGCCGCCATCTATTATTAAGTATTTACTCTTCAAGTTGGTATTCTAAAAGTTACCAATTTTAGTGTAATTTCTCATTTCTGGGCATGTATATTCGTACATTGTAATTAGTTGTCTCTGATATGTTGTAAATTGCAATTGCGAAATCTTAAGTAATAGCATAGTTATAGATTGTTTATCCCTTAACATTAGTATACCTTCTGATGTTAATGATATTAATAGTTTTCTAATATTTTTTCTATGTTCGCGCTCATTATTTGTTCTTCTACACATTTCGAACATTTAATATACTCATTATTGCAAATAACCTCAAAATCAATCAAACACAATAACGGAAGATTTAATATTATGTTGGCAACGAATACCACGTGACCGCACTTTAAGACGCAAATTTCTATCTTAAAGATAAGGGCACGTAAAGTGTATAGGTGCGTAAACATACTAACGTTTTAAGTCTTCCTCACTTTAACATCCGATCTTTAAGTTCTAATGTGAAAACCGTATTAAGCTCGGTTAACCCATCACTCCAGGGTATTTTCTTACCTGTGCTGCCAGGGACGGATTACCAAATTTACAGTAAAAACCGGGAAATATACAGTTAAAATCTTTTAATGTATTTTGACTATATAAATTTCGCTAAACGTTGTACCACGTTATTCTTGTTTCATTTGTAAACAACTGAAGTAAAATGTGGCATCCGTGGAGTGATTTTCCGGACGAAGAAAATAATCTAATATTGAAGGAGAATATATTTTTAAGATTTGCATAATGTAAAAAAATATATTAATAAATTATTGAATAATAAACTGTAGTAATTTTATTATGTATTTTAATACCTGATTTGTGGGTACTGTTTTAAATTTGGTAATTTGTCAAAATTGTGGGTACCTGTCTGTGCTCTAACCCTTGCAAATCTTTTCAGCATATGCATGCTGTGATGGGCGTAAAAGTCAATGTGCATTTATCGTGACACAAACTATACCTGAAATTTCTAGCGACGATCAAATCATATGCCGAAATTGCCACCAGCTCCCTATCTAGTGGTAAAACTGGAAAATATCTGGTAATGTGAATCAAAATTTCACCCTGAACATCATCCGGCTGACCATACAATTTTATATAATCGCTTTTTCAACTAGTTACGAACCGCCAGTTTTTCTTTGAAGTAATATTTTAAAATTATCTATTGTCAAAAATTCGTAAAATATAAATAAAATAAATAAATAAATATATCATTACGGTTTATTACCCATTGCTGAGTGTGCACAAAATATGCACTTATTTTATTTTGCATATGCATTATTCGCTTTTCTTAAAAATATATAAGCATGCACTTAATATGCATTTTGCATATTTTCCCAGCTCTACTAATAACATATTGTTTTAGACACCGTTTACTGTGATATTAGAAAAGATTATTATCTTTCCAAACGAAAAGTATGGTATCAATGTTGCTGTCAACATATATGATGGTCCCGATGACAACACGTTTGTTAATATAACGTTTACAGTCGTACAGACCGTACCACTTGATTCCACGATTAGTATAAGCATATACTTAATAAACTCAAAGGGAGCTGGAAAACTGTTAGGAAAACCTTTTACCTTCAGTCTTTGCAATTTCTTTAAACAGGATAGAATGTTTTATCCTGCCATACGAAGGAGTAGTAATTTGCCTTCACGATGTCCATTGATTCCGAATGTTTACAATATTGTTAAATATGTTGTTCCCATGGAATCTCTACCACCGTTTCTACCCGAAGCTTCAGCATACGTCATTATTTACGGCAAGACTCCGAGAGATGATTTATTTAATGTTACTGGTTATGGAAGAATTGTAAAGAATTTCTAAAATGTTAAAAATATACTGAGGCACTTTTAATTATAAATATTTTTTGATGTGAGTTAACAGCATAATAAAATAGCTTCTGTAAGCTGAACTGAGTGATATGTTTATATTTAATTATAGCAGGGATATTAAAAAAAATCTGGTGTGGCCAACACAATACCTCCCGCCATTTGAAGCCCAAGTCACGAAAAAGATTAAGTTAATCCTTATTTTTGGATTAGCGAATTTTATTCTAATTTTAACAGTTTATTTCTTAAAATATAGTCTAATCTAATCCAAGTACCTACCTTTTTTTTAAACCCCTCAACAGGATTAAATCCCAATTACAGAGTGGGTTCACATTCACACACAGAGCCCCGAGTGCACTCATGACTTATGAGGCGTTGCTCTAACTATTGAGTCACCGGAGCTATTATAAAATGAAGATTAAATTTTAAATACCAGGATAGAATAGAATTCACTAATCCAAAAATGAGGACTAGTTTAAACTTTTATGTGAATCGTTAATTTTTATTAATTTCAATACATACCCACATAATTATGCTGGAAACTGTATTGAATTCCTTTTCTATTGTTCTATTTTTGTTTTTAAAACTTTATTATTTTGAAATGATTAGTTCTTTGATAGTGACATTTATCTGTCAGATACATACATTTGAATAACTGCGTTTTGTTTGTTTAAAGCGTAGGCTCCGGGATTTAAGTTATAGATAATTTTATAATTTTATTCATAACATATGTAGAATAAGTATTAATGCACATCTGTAGAAAATTTAATAATCTTTAATTTTTATAGTAATATTAATCTCGAAAAAATAACATTTAAAGGTATTTTTCGAAGAAAAATATTTTGAGCTTCCAGTAAAGTGCCATTTTCGGTTATCCGATTTACACCAAAATCTAATGGGCTCTTTCCATATTAGAAAAAGTTCGAAATACAAGTTTTCAAAATTCTCTGAAGGGTAGTATTTGAGTTAGAGTGGAGGATCCACACACACATACACACATATACACAGACATCATCGTAAAAATGTTAAAATTGGATTCTAGGGACCTTAAAACGGGCTTATTTACCAAAATCTCAATATGCGATTTTTAGCACGATCCCTATACCTCCCTTACCAAGGGTAGCGGGAGGTAAAAATTGTACTCGTTGGTTTCTTAATTTTATTTCATTGTAAAATAAATATGTAAAAATTTTAGACTGATGATGGCAACTTCGTCTGCCGAAACGTTCAACAAACAATAAAGAAATGTAATTTTTTAAATCATTTTTTTTACTTGATCCAGATAGCCAAATTACTCTCTCACAAACAAACTTAACCTACAGTGACCTCCGCTAGGCCACGTCCACGTATTCAGTTTTTGAATTATTCGAGCAAAACACTTTCTGGTTATGCGCGATTCTCCACTTCGCTCCGCGTTGGCTCCTATCGATGCTTAATATAACATCCTTAACTTTTCAGGGATGACAAGAACTACATTAACACTAACTTTGAAGCGACTGTTCAGAAACATGATAGTGGCAAACATTCACGGATTGTGTATTCACCTTTTATTTGGTGACAGATCTAAGTTGTTTATCATAATTCGGGATCTTCTTAGTTATTATGCGTATTAATAGATTTCGGATATTAGTGGTAACATATATACAAAAAAATATATTCTAACAAAAAAGGTCGTAATTATATGAATATGTTCATGTTATTTTAGTGACAACATAATGCAAAAAATTGGTGTATTTATTGATATTTGTACATGTTATTTACTGTTATAAAAATTATTGCTGAGAAGAATAGCAGAAGAAGATGAATTTTGAAAGTAAGAAAGAGGAAAGCTAATTGGCGGGATGAGAAATAGAAAATTATTATTGAAGAGAAAATACTTGGAATGTTAATTGAAATTAAGATGGACAAAATTACGAGAGGCTGAAGAGGGACGCACAGGACAAACTAGATTGAAGACATTTCCGTTGAGACCTGTTGAAGGCCAGATTTTACATAATGATGATGATGATGATGATGATGGTAATATTTAACAGATTTTAGATAATGCAATTTCCTATATAACATACTTGCATAATCTATCACATTAGCAGTCTACTTTATATGTAAAAATGAAACCAAATTCGTTTTTTTACCTTGTGTTACTATGCTCTGTTATGTATTTTGTACAGACCAAGAAAGTAAGTCGAATTCCATACAAATTTAAAACAGGTAAAGTAATGTGTTACGCCACTAGTCCTGAAAGATTTACTTTCCAGACTAACGGCCGATTTCATAATCAATTTAAAGTGACTTTAAATTTAAAAGTCTACTTTAATTTGCAAAAAGCATTTCATAACACTTTTTTAACCTTTAAAGCGGACATTTTCCAAGCTTTAACGTATTAAAGTAGCTTTAGTACGAACATAACCACACTTCTGATGTTTACTAGATTTGTATTTGAAGTAGATCAGTGTTCATAATGTATCATCTCAACAATTTTACTTCATCAAGTAGCTCATCAGAAGATGAAGAAAAAATTGTGCTGCGGTGTACAAAAATTTATAGAAATAGAAAAAATTATTTCGATTTAGGTTAAGAAATGCTACGATCCAGTTCTTATTGCAGCAAATTGAACACATGATTCGGTTACAAACAAATAGGTAAAATAAATTAGATTATATTAAATATGCATAACTATTGACAACTATATTTAAAATGATTTCAGGCATCCAGCCAGACATTCAGTTATTATTAACACTTCGGTTTTATTCAACTGGAAACATGTTGATCACGGCTGGATATTTTGTGGGAGTATTATTTTTTCTTCATTAGAAAATTTATTCGTTGTTTTACATTCAATTTTATGTTTTTTGCAATTTCCTCTTTAACAAAATTTCTTCCTCAGTTGTGAAATTGGTGCCGCGACAACATTTTGAAGAACTCATTTTTACCTATTTGAATATTTATTCTGCTTATAATCTTATAAACTCACAAAACCCCAACAACTTGACAGCAACTAACCCAACATAACCTAGCTAAACCGCAAAAAGACAACGCTCCAGTGTAGCCAACCGCCCTCGATACACACAAATTGCACTTTTACTAAAGTTGACGTTCGATTTGATTTTGAAACCGACAAATTTTAAAGAGGCATTAAAGTCCACTTTTGCTTAAAGTTCACTTCTGCTAAAGCTCCTTTAAGCTGTTGATTATGAAACTGGCCGTAATATTTTAAGATATGTTAAAACAGTGTACGTTGCTAAGGTATCGAATTAATGTGTAGTTCAAAAACAAAAGAAGATTGAAAATTCCTGTCGTGACTGTTAAACTTTTCTCGAAAAGTTGACCATGGAATGTGCAAATTATTTTGCTCTATCGTTAATATTACCAGAGATACCTTAAAAAAACATCGAAAATGAGACACCTGTACACACCGAATTTTTCATATTGTGCCAAACGTAAATTGTCTCGGTAAAAAATAAATCTATACTAGAAGATTACCCTTTAAATGTCGGTCAAAATATTATTACCCGTCATTTAGCCTACAGTTTTTATAAGTTTCAAGAATTTTGTAGAAATTCTCACCATTTGTTCAGGATACCGATTCTTGAAATATGAGATTTTTTCACAAGGTGACATAAAATTTCATCTCACTCTCATCTCATTTCATATTTTCTCACTTTTTAAATTCCCGAAACAAAATGAGATATATTTCACCTATCTAAATGGCCGTGATTTAGCAAGTGAAAAATTTGACATAAAAGTGTGATTTTTGACACTGACAGTATTATATTGCACTCTTCTTTGATTACCTTTACATATTTACCGTGATATTCTTATTTTAATTTTAGCTGGTATTGATGATGCTGCCATACGCAACTACTTTTTCTAAATTTATTGAATTTTGAGTCCATCCATAGGTCTCCGTAGTCCGAGTCCGTAGTGTAGTGGTCTGTGTTAGGCAGCCCGCGGGCCAAATTTTATCCGCCCTTATGCTTACGAGTGACTAACGTATAGCTAATTTTTCTATATTAACTATTTATTATTATTGCCATAATCGAACGACTACAAATAAAATGTGTCATACTACGTATAAACGTATTTGTATTGTATAAGTATATGTAAAATATTTAAATCGGGTTCCACAAATCAAAAAACGTAAAGTTTTTTTTTTGTTGGTATTCCTAATGCTGATCTATAACTTGGATGTTTGGTTTAAATTGTCACTCAAGCGATCCACTAAATTTTTATTCAGCCGAAATAATATTTCAAAAATTTGGTTCGAAAAGTAATTTCTGTATTTTCCAAATGCTTTAAAGCAGCAGCTACTTCTCTTTCGTCAACCATGATATTTGTAATAATTTGATTTATAATATTAATATACTTTATTATTAAGTCAAATTTCTATATAACATAAGCGAGTGACATTGATTCTCACCACCAAAAAGATGGGGAGATAATTTTCACGTAGTGAGATGAAATGTGAAGTAGTGAGACGACAAAATTATTTCAAGAATTAAAGAAAAAATCTCACTACGTGACATATGTCACGTGACGTTTTTTCTCACTTCTGTCAAATCTCACTGACATCTCATTTTTCAACAATTGCCCCCCAGCCGATTCTTGAAATATGAGAATTTTCTCACAAGGTGACATTAAATTTCATCCCACTCTCATTTCATTTCATATTTTCTCACTAAACAAACTGAGATATATTTCACCTATCTAAATGACCATGATTTAGCAAGTGAAAAATTTGACATAAAACTGTGATTTTTGACATTGACAGTATTATATTGCACTCTTCTTTGATTACCTTTACATATTAGCCATGATAATCTTATTTTCGTTTTAGCTGGTAAATGTTGCCAACTACATTTTTTTAGGTTTATTGAATTTTGAGTTCACTTATCCGTGTCTGTAGTGTAGTGGTCTGTAGTAAGTAGCACGCGGGCCAAATTTTCTCCGCCCCTACGCTTACGAGTGACTAACGTATAGCTAAATTTTCTATATTAACTATTTATCATTATTATTGCTGTTATCGAATAACTACAAATAAAATGTGTCTTACTCTGGAGTTTTGTTATGTGTAAACGTATTTGTATTGTATAAGTATAAAGTAAATCAAAAAACGTAAAGTATTTAGTTAATTTTTTTGTTGGAACCCCTAATGCTGATCTATGACTTGGTTCGTTGGTTTAAATTGTCACCCAAGCGATCAACTAAATTTTTATTCAGCTAAAATATTTAAAAAATTTGGTTAAAAAATTAATTTCTGTATTTGCCAAATTCATTAACGTACCAGTTACTTCTCTTTCGGCAACCATGATATTTGTTATTATTTTATTTATAATATTAATTAATATAATTGAGTATTAAGCAAATTTCTATTTAACATTAGCGAGTGACATTGATTCTCACCACCAAAAAGGTGGGGAGATAATTTTCATGTAGTGAGATGAAACATGAAGTAGTGAGACGAGAAAATTATTTCAGGAATTATAGAAAAAAATCTCACTACGTGACATATACGTCACGTGACGTTTTTTCTCGTTTCTGTCAAATCTCACTGTCATATCATTATTCAAGAATTGCCCCCCAGGATATATAATTTGTTGAAAATGTAAACCTACGGAACTGTTATAGGCCTGAGTTCGTATATTGTCGGTAAAAGATAAAATAGCATACACACAATGTCTAAAAATCATTTTACTGGTCTTGGAGTCTTGTTAAAACTGTTTATCTTATCCAGTAAAATGATACTTGCGGCTTTATCTGTAATAGGTTTGTTCGTTCCGCTATGCTGCGTTTTACCGCAAAACGCGGCGGTAATTGTCGCTGCGTTTTGCGATTCACTGCCAATCACCGCGGTGATAATTTAAGTTACTAAAAATTATTTTTCTGTTCGATCCGTTTGCGTTAAATTATTTTCGAAGATACTTCAGACTATTATAATTGTAAAGGATACTCAGTAAAAATATATTATTCCAATTTCCATTATTTTAATTGCTTACTATTGTTATTATTTAAATTTACCTTGTTACAAATCATAATTCATATGACATTGACATTTATATATTTTACAAATGTATTTCAATTTCTAAAACTGAAACATTACATAGCATACTTATTGAAAAATAACAATTTTTTCCTAATATTTATTTGTCAAACACTGTCATACTGGCACTTCATATGTAGACGCGAACATTACCGCCGATTATTTTTTTACCACCGAGTCATGAGTCACTGTAAAAATTATCACCGCCAGCTGCCGCGGCGTTTTACCGCAAGTTACTAGAAAAACGGAACGAACAGAATCTAGTTACTTTACAGTGAACCGCGAATCGAAAAGAACAGCAAATTTCACCGCCGCAGTTTGCGATAGACGCAGGGTGGCGGAACGAACAAACCTAATATACTATTATTGAAACTAATAACATATTGTTTTAGACACCGTATACTGTGATAGTAGAAAAGATTATTATCTCTCCAAACGAAAAATATGGTACCAATGTTGCTGTCAACATATACGATGGTCCCAACGACAACACGCTTGCTAATATAACGTTTACATCAGTACAGACCGTAACATTTGATTCCACGATTAGTATAAGCATATACGTAAACTCAAAGGGAGGTGGAAAACTGTTTGGAAAACCTTTTATTTTTAGTCTTTGCAATTTCATTGAACAGGATAGAATGTTTTATCCTGCCATACGGAGGAGTAGTAATTTGCCTGCACGATGTCCAGTGATTCCGAAAGTTTACAATGTTGTTAAATATGTTGTTCCCATGGAATCTATACCACCGTTTATGCCTGAGGCTTCAGGATACGCCATTATTTGCGGCAAGACTTCGAGGGATGATTTATTTAATATTACTGGTTACGGAAGAGTTGTAAAGAATTTCTAAAATATTAAAAATATACTGAGGCAATTTTTATTATAAATATTTTTTGTTGTGAATTAACAGCATAATAAAATAGCTTCTGCAAGCTGAACTGAGTGATATGTTTATATTTAATTATAGCAGGGATAAATTAAACAAGAAAATGGATAATAATATATATGTTACAGTAAATGTAGATTGTGGGATAATGTGCACATTGTCGGTAAATGTAGAATGTTATTAAAAATGATTTTTTCTTGTAATTCAACCAAATACAACAACAATAACCTCACCTAACTCACAAAAACCATTTTATAAAAACTCGGGGTTGGTTTAGTGCGGTAGGTGAGGATAATGTTGTTATATATATATATATATATATATATATATATATATATATATATATATATATATATATATATATACAGCGCTTTTTTTGGGCGAACTGAAGACTTTAGAAAAAATGTTATATACAAGAAATGATCAAGAATAAGGGGCTAATTTATTAATAACAAATACAAACCGAAAATTCGACCAGTGGTTCTCAAACGGCAGAACAAAATTATATTTTTTTAAATGCTATCCTATATAATTTTTTAGCCCGTTAAATAGATATTTTTTTCTGATTTCAACGATATAATTATGGTATAGGGTTGTATAACAATTATTTCGAGAAAAATGGTATTAAAAATAATGTTATAATATTACAATAGGCTATGCCCATACCCATTTGTATTACATTATTTCTAGTTTTTAATACCATTTTTCTCGAAATAATTGTTATACAACCCTATGCTATATTTATATTGCTGAAATCAGAAAATAATATTCTATTTAAAGAGCTAAAAAATTATATAGGGTGCCATTTTGAAAAAAAAATATTTTTTTCTACCGTTTGAGAACCACTGGTTATATAGTCGGTTTGTTACCATTGATACATTATCCCCTTATTCTTGATCATTTTTCTCTAAAGTTGTTAGTTCGCCCAAAAAAGCGCTGGTTGTTTTAAAGGTAACAGCCTGTATATATATATATATATATACAGGGTGCCCAGGATGGTGACTTGGACAACGCAGCATAGGCGTTTCAATTGTAAAATCTTAATATGTATTTATTTGCTCTCGTAATTAGTTTAGAGCAAAATTGTATTTAGGTTTATGCTACAGAAAACATTTTTGCAAAAATCATTGATATCATGAAACAAAAATTTAAACAAAAGCGCAAACATGTGTCATATCTTCTTGATTTTTGCCGCTTAAACTTATTTTCAAAACGAGGAAATTGAAAACATCTTTATTGTAATTGATGGCAACAATGTAATAGTTTTTAAGGTTTAAACGTGAAGAATCTATGACAGATGTTTGCGCTTTTGTTTAAATTTTTATTCCATTGCAGTAATGATTTTTTGCAAAAATGTTATTAAGCTTTTTGATATATATATATATATATATATATATATATATATATATATATATATATATATATATATATATACAGATTGTCTTACAACTCGCGCCCCAGATGAAACTGTTTGCATAACGGAGTTACAAGACTTTTTAATCCACCAATCCCGGTAGGATATCTTGAGGTTTGATGATAGCCGTGTTCCTTCGGGCTGTGATTCGTAATCTAAATGATAAAAGTGATCATGATTAAGAAGAATAATGTTTTTAAGTTTCCTATTCGTTATCCCCACTTTCTCATTTTGTGATCACTAGACAACCTTCCTCCTTCCCTTCAGAATCAGATTTTTGTGAGTGATTCACATGGATTCAGTTCAGAACAAATTGAAAATATACTATTTCGAGCGTAGAAATTTACGAATGTGGGGTTTGTGGCATCAAGAAAAATAAGATTTTTCTACAAAAGCGTGTAATGAACCACATAAAGATTTGTTTGAAATAAACATACTTCATATTCCTTACCAAGAACATTATTTTTTACTTCAATAAAATCCATTTGTCATTCTGACTATAATACTTGACAGTTGATTATTTATAAAATAAAATAGGATAGTTTGCATTAGTTTGCATATGACATTGACATTTGACAGATTGTGTTGTTGTTTTCTTGATATATTTTTTAAATCCTGTTTCAAAAGGATCACGATTAAATTAATCAGGATTCACAAAATCACAATCAAAGCCCGAAGGAACACGGCTGATATTATTACAAAGTAAAACTGGTTGCTAGGTTTTATAAATACTACTAGTGAGTTACAAAATTTGTTTGACTTACTGTAATTTTGACACTTTAGAGTTGACTTAAAAATTACATTCTAACAAAAAAGGTCATAATTATATGAATATGTTCATATCATTTTAATGACAATATAATTAGAAAAATTTTGCAAAAAATTGGTGTATTTATTGTTATTTGTATATGTTTACACTATTTTAAAAATTATCATAATTCCTGAACTTATTATGCGGATCAACGGATTTCGGATATTACCGGTAACATATATACAAAAAATTACATTCTAACAAAAAAGGTCGTAATTATATGAATATCATTTGTCATTTTAATGACAATATAATTAGCAAAATTTTTCAAGAAATTGGTGTATTTATTGTTATTTGTTTTTGTTATACACTATTTTAAAAATTACCATTTTTACAATCTTTTTTGATATATATTTAACAGATTTTAGATAATGCCATTTCCTATATAACATACTTGTATAATCAATCACATTGGCAGTCTACTTTATATGTAAAAATGAAACCAAATTCTGTTTTTTACCTTGTTTTACTATGCTGTGTTATGTATTTCGTACAGACTAAAAAAGTAAGTTGAATTCCAGACAAATTTTAATCGAGTAAAGTATTGTGTTTCGCGTCTAGTCCTGAAAGATTTACTTTCCAGACTAATCTTTTAAGATATGTTAAAACAGTGTATGTTGCTAAGGTAACGAATCAATAAAATGTATAAATTTTCAATATTTTCTGGTTTCAATTTTTTAGTGATAAATAAAGGAATATCATCACGGCATATTACCCATTGCTGAGTGTGCCAATCTGCTTGACCGGTGTCAATTGCTACAAAATTTAAATTTTTATTTTTCACGAGTTAACGTAACATTTCGAAATTTTGAAATTACCTATATGAGAACCTACCCACCTTATTGAATTATTTTTTGAATTTTAAACTTTTGAAAATGTGACAAATATAAAAGTATAAGGATTTTTAGTCAGGCATTACAAATGTTACAATTGACACCTAACAGTTGTCAATAGTAACAAGGCCAGTGTCAATTGTAACAAATTTTAACAGTGATGTAATAAGATAAAATAACAGATAAAAGAAGAAATTATTGAAAAAATAAACATTTATTTATTATCTCAGAAAATACAAAATTCAGATAACTGAACTAAAAGCAAGCAAAATATATATTCTGTTGGTGATATGGACCATTTTGACCAATGCTTTTAGTCGCTAACGAAATTGCAGTTTAGGTAACCATAAAATAGGTCTTTCTTCGTACAATTTAACTTGCTTGGTGTCCAGATTTTACATTTTCGCCACTGCAACCAATCTACTGTGCTCAAAAAATATGGGCCAATACATATCAGAGAGTTTCCTCATTGGAGCCATCTGAAGAGTAATCTGCGACTGTTACTTTCGGAACTGTTTTTCGTTTTTTTCCTCTTCTTCTTTTATGTTTTCGATAGCAGTAGTTTTTCTTGTAATTTTTATCATGATCAATACTATACTTAATTATTAAACACGTTACATTCGACACCGTGGCACGTGTTACAACTGACACCGCTTCACTTATAAAGATATTATTTGCTTTTTTGTATTTATTAGGTAATAATTCGAAATGTTTTTTAATGAAAAATAAAAGCAGATATCTCACAAACTGATCCTTAACTTGAAATATTTCCGAGCAGAGCATGTTATAGTGTTTTAGAAACAATGTGTGTCACTACCTGTATTTACTTTTTTGTCGATTTATAGACATTCGTCAGAAACAGACGCCGTATTTGCGCGTATGTACTTACACTAAATACCAAAGAGCTATGACTCTTTTTGCTTCACTCTGCAAGCGCGTTTTAATCTACTTCGAAAAGATGGCCCTGTTACCTACCCTTGTTACATTTGACACCTTTTACAATTGACACCGGTCTCCCCTACACATATATCGTATTGTGCGGATGTTTGCCAGGCATCACCTCACGGGTTCTCATTGCTGGCTTAATTATTCTACTTTTTAATACCAGGGTCACGCGAGAATGATTAAGAATAAGGCACATAGTTCATATTTTTTTAATAATTTTATTTAGATGTTCCCTTTAACAATTATTCACTTCTTTTCTTCCAGTATCTGCATATTTATCTCTTACAGTTGAGGATATTAATCGTCATGATGTAGGTTTGGAATTTGGAATTCCATCACTTCATTTAAACACCTTGTGAACACATCAGAAAATTTCTCAGGTCCTGACCGTCCTGAGTATTTTTGATAGGTATCAATGTATTAACTAATTTTAACTTTTATATTTTCAATAATTCTAGCGTGACCCCCGTATGAGCCCAGTGGTACGTTCTAAAACGCGGAGTAATGGAGTTAGAATGCACTCTAGTCGTTCTAAAACTCAGAGTGAAGTTAGATGGGTAACAATACATCGTTTTGTGAACGATGTGGTGTACACTCCTAGTGTCCTTTTCTTTCCTCACTCAGTCAGTGCGGTAATTTGTACCCGTTATGCGCAGTAGCAATGTTTATTGAAATCCACATGTTTTGAAGTATTTGGCATTTGAGTTTATTTTTTATTAAGTTCCTGTTTAATTTGCATTTTTAAATTCATTTAATACGATATATTTCATGTCGCGCAAGCCATTTTACAATATTTTCTGCCATTGAATTGAATTTAAAACCTTCACTATTCTAAAGAAAGTAGACAATAATGATTATTTCCCCATGTCAAATATTTCGCCAATAAATCTAAAAATAATAGAAACATAATTTTCCAGTTAATTTATAAAAAATACTGCTAATAATTGTATTTTCCAAATCCATTTTGAACTAACAAAAGGAGTACACTCTTTTCACACTCTGCATCGTTCTAAATGAACAAGAGAAGAGAAATCACGTGATACTACGCTCACTCTATCTTTACCATACCTTTTCACTACGTTTTAGAACATACCCCAGGGTAATAATAGTTTAGCTGGTTCACATTTTCCATAAAGAAATTATAAAACTTACGGAAATGGTGAGATATTTCTACAACTTTCTTTTGACTAGTTTAGAATACATATTTTAAACGTGGAAAAATTGAATATGATGATCAGTGACTGTGCATTTTATTACTGACATATAATTTATTCAAATTATGAACGCCATTGACGGCAAAATTTTATACATCTTTTATTGTAAAAAATAATTATTTCCTGGTAGGATCGAAACGTCGAAGTAAATAATAATAAAAATTACATGACTGCATCCCAGAATTATTTTACTCCACAAAATTGAATATGTTATCCAAGTATTCCGCTATTTAATATTGGGTTACATCACTTTTATTAATAGTAACCGCTTTAATTATACCGTGACTATTTTTTAACGTGAAACAGGATTTGCAATTTCCATAGTAACTAAACGACAGCAATGTATAAGAGCGTTCCATTTAAAATAGAACATAGGCTGTCATTGTCAAGTGAATATTATCTGTCAATTAGGGTTGTATTGTAACTTCTAAGTTAAAAATAGTGTATACAGTTCAATAAAAAGGGCAAATAATTCAATGGTATAATGCAGACGTTAGACTCAGACAGGTATCTGATTTATTTCGTAAATCATTTCCTGATCGACCAACACCAAGGGCCCGATTCTTGAAATCATGCGAAATTTTCCGCATGTGACAAAATTCGTATGGTTAGTTTCATGCACGAACAGTACTGTACGTATGAGTGGTATTCTTGAATACCAAACGAAACTCGGCTGAAGCCTACGCATACGATTCTCGAAAGCAAGCGAACGTAGTATGTAGCAGCCAATCTAAACGAAACATTTATACCACATGAATGCTTTATCATATAATTGTTTTTTAACTGTCAACCAAAGCTGTCAGCCGTAGCTGTCAACGACGCTGTCATAAGCCATAATATATTTGATATAGTATTATTTTTATTAGTTTACAGTATATATGTACATAATATGACAATATTAATATACAAGTGTTATATAATAATACTATAATTTTGCTAACCATTTCAGATTTGGAATGCAAAGCTCGTTAAGAGGCACCTAAAATTCCTTTCTAACAATCCATTACATCGTTCTATTAATGCACGAGCACACATTTGTCGAAGATTATAACGATACTCAAGTGTATGGAGATTCTAGATTTATAATTGGCGTCCTCGTAGTATATAAAAACATAATTTGATTTATATCATCATCTAAGTACTGATACACCAAACACAAGTAACAGTGACAGGCACAGTTTCGTGTGCGAATGATACCTTCAAGTTATTCATACCCATGCGATGTAATTGCGCACGGAATATTCGCCTACGACCACACGATTTCGTTTCAAGAATACCAATATGCAGTTCGAATGCGCATCTCTCCCACTTACGTATGCAAAAAATTTCAAGAATCGGGCCCCAAGTGCTTCAACTATATCACGAATGGTTAACAATTTTAAAGCCTATGGCACACTTGTCGATGAGCATCAAGAAGCATCGATGAGCTCATCGATGAAACAACAGTACGCACCCATCATCGATGAATAATACGGCGCCGCTATTTTCATCGAAGAGCATCGATGAAACGAACGTATCTAATTTCAGGCGTATCTTTTGAATATCATTTTACGTTAGCGTGTGTTATCAAACGTCAAAATAGAAAGTAAAGTGTTACGTGTCAACTAAAAAACAGTGTTTTGAAAATATAACCTGCTAACAGTATCAATACACTAGGGAAATATCAATTTAAAAACCGACAGCATAGGAACATTTCACTGGTATTATTACCAACTTAATTTTTTACGTCACACAAAAAATCGCTGTATTGTCATCGATGAAAATGAAAACCATCGATGTCGGGTGCGTACTGTTGTTTCATCGATGAGCTCATTGATGCTCCTTGATGCTCATCGACAAATGTGCCATAGGCTTAAGAGAGATGGTTGCGTTAACCGTGAACATGTATAGAAATCAAGACGAAATAATATTTTAACGGAGATGAAAATGGCCGAAATTATTACGTTGGTACAAAATAATAATAGATTATGTACGAAAACAATAGGGAAAGCTGCGGGTGTAAGCAAAACCAGTGTACATCGCACCACTTTTAAACCCATTAAGAATTGGTTGTGGATGACAGTGAACATTTATTAAACGTTTATATTACTTGCAATCTTTGTCATTTCTAAAATGATGAAATTAAAATACATATTTTATTTGCTATGTTCTATTTTAAATGGAACGCTCTTATACAATGCTGTCTTTTGGTTACTATGGATATGACAAATCCCATGTTTCAAGTTAAATAAAACTCTCGGTATGAGGCATTTTATTTATAAGCCTTGCACATTCTTCTGATAGAGTATTGTTTAGTATGTCTTGCAAGGTTATTTTACTGTACACACCGCATTTTTACGAAGTTTTTCATATTGTGTCAAGCGTAAAAGATATATCTAGACTAGAAGATGACCCCGGTTAAACTATTATCACCTGTTATTTATTTTTTTTATTTTTTTATTTATTGATATTATCGAGCACCTCAATTTCAAGATTATTGGTGCTCCGGCATAGTAATATAATGTATAATTACAGTTTCAATTTGTTTGCTTAAGTTACAGTTTGTTAAACATTTTTATGGTTTTAAGATACAATAAAACTTTTTTTACATTTTCTTCGTTTCCTAGGCAGCCTGGAAGTGTGGATGGTAGTCTGCATGATATGCGTTGGGGGATGAAGTTCCTACATTCGATGAGTAGATGTTCCACTGTGAGTCTTGTATCGCATGTTGTGCACTGGGTTGGGTGGGTTCTTTTAAATATATAGTCATGTGTGTTAGGAGGGTGTGACCGATTCTTAGCCTTGTTGCTGCTATTCTTTCTCTTCTGTTAATGTTTATTTTCCATGGTGTCACTGTATCTTTGATTTGTCTCAGGTGGTTGTTGTTGGTTTGTGTCCATTGCTGTTGCCACTGTTCCTTGATTTTCCTCTTGATTTCGCTTATAAAATCTGTTGGTGGTATGGGGAGTCTGACAGTGTTTGTATGGGTCGCAGCTTCTTTAGCAAGGGTGTCTGCTTTTTCGTTTCCTGTAATGCCGCAATGGGATGGTACCCAAATGATAGTAATAATTTTGCCTTCTTCTATAATTTTGTGTAGGTACTCCTGGGTTTGTTGGATAAGAGGATTAGTGGTGTAAGGATTTTTAATAGTCTGGATAACACTCAAGGAGTCTGTACATATTACATAGTTGTTTTTAGTAAATTGATTTATGAGTTCTGCTGTTTTTAGTATTCCGTATGATTCTGCTGTATATATGGATGCATATTTTGGTAGATGATATAAGTTGTTCGATGTTATTTAGTATACAGTTTTTGTAAGTTTCAAGTCTATGTTTAAAGTAGTCGAAAGAATTTTGTAAAAATCCTTACCATTTGTTTAGGGTTTATAATTTGTTGAAAATATAAGCTCTCGGAGCTACTATGAGCATGGGCCTGTCGGTAACAGATAAAATAGCATACGCACCATATCTAGATATCATTTTACTGGACTTACTGGAGTCTCGTTTTAAAAACTGCTTACCAATAAAATGGTACATTCCGGCTTTATCTGTAATATATGTGAGACCGGTGTCAATTGTTACAAAATTTAAATTTTTATTTTTCACGAGTTAACGTTACATTTAGAAATTTTGAAATTACCTATATGAGAACCTACCCACCTTAGTGAATAATATTTTGAATTTTAAGCTTTTGAAAATGTGACAAATGTAAAAGTATAAGGATATTTATAAATGTTACAATTGACACCTAACTGGTGTCAATAGTAACAGGGCCAGTGTCAATTGTAACAAATTTTAACAGTGATGTAATAAGATAAAATAACAGATAAAATAAGAAATTATTAAAAAAATAAACATTTATTTATTACCTCAGAAAATACAAAATTCAGATGACTCAACTAAAAGCAAACAAAATATATATTCTGTTGGTGATATGGACCATTTTGACCAATGCCTTTAGTCGCTAACGAAATTGCAGTTTAGGTAAACATAAAATAGGTCTTTCTTCGTACAATTTAACTTGCCCGGTGTCTAGATTTTACATTTTCACCACTGCAACCAATCTCCTGTGCTCAAAAAATATGGGCCAATACATATCAGAGAGTTTCCTCATCGGAGCCATCCGAAGAGTAATCTGCATCTGTTACTTTCGGAAGTGTTTTTCGTTTTTTTGCTTTTTCTTTTCTGTTTTCGATAGCAGTGATTTTTTCTTGTAATTTTTATCATAGTCAATACTGTACTTAATTATTAAACACGTTACAATCGACACCGTGGCACGTGTTACAACTGCCCCCGCTTCACTTATAAAGATATTATTTGCTTTTCTGTATTTATTAGGTAATAATTCGAAATGATTTTTAATGAAAAATAAAAGCAGATATAACTTACAAATTGATCCTTATCTTGAAATATTTCCGAGCAGAGCACTTATAGTGTTTTAGAAACAATGTGTGTCACTACCTGTATTTACTTTTTTGTCGATTTATAGTAATTATAGACATTCGTCAGAAACAGACGCCGTATTTGCGCGTATGTACTTACACTAATTACCAAAGAGCTATGACTCTTTCTGCTTCACTCTGCAGGCGCGTTTTGATCTACGTCGAAAAATGGCCCTGTTACCTACCCTTGTTCCATTTGACACCTGTTACAATTGACACCGGTCTCCCCTACTGTTATTGTAATTAATAACATATTGTTTTAGACACCTTTTACTATAATAATAGACAAGATTATTGTCTCTGTAAACGAAAAGTATGCTACCAATGTTGTTGTCAACTTATTCGATGGTCTCGATGACACCACCTTTGTTAATTTAACGTTTACAGTCGTACAAGTAATACCATCTGATTCCACGATCAGTATAAGCGTATACATACTAAACTCAAAGGGAGTTGGGAAACTGTTAGGTAAACCGTTTACCTTCAGCATTTGCAATTTCGTTAAACAGGATAGAATGTTTTATCCTGCTATACGAAGGAGTGGTAATTTGCCTGCACGATGTCCAGTAACTCCGAAGGTTTACAATATTGTTAAATATGTTATTCCCATGGAATCTATACCACCGTTTGTACCAGAGGCTTCAGCATATTTCTTTATTCGATGCAAGACTTCGAGGGATGATTTAGGTAATGTTACTGGTTATGGAAGAATAGTAAAGAATTTCTAAAATGTTAAAAATATACTGAGGCACTTTTTATTATAAATATTTATTGATGTAAGTTACCAGCAAATAAAACATCTTTTGCAAGCTCAACCGAGTAATTTGTTCATATTTAATTATAGCAGGGATAAATTAAACAGGAAAATGGTTAATAATGTATATGTTACAGTAAAAGTGCTTAGTGGGATAATGTGCACAGTGTCGGTAAATGTAGAAAGTTGTCAAAAACTACATTTTTTCTTGCATTTCAACTAAATACATCAACAATAACTTTACCTAACGCACAAAAGTCATTATTGGAAAACTGGGGGTGAGGTTAGAGCGTTAGGTTTTTAAACGAATCTTTACATTTGCCGAGCAATGTGCACATTAACTCACTATCTACATTTACTTTAACATATTGTAACGTTTTTATTTATTTGGGTGAAGTGTAAATATTAGACAATTATTATTAATTAAAATAAAAGTTTATTATAACGATGAATAAATATAATTAAAAGATGATAAATATAACGAACACTACGATTAAACTAATTAAAATTAAGAATATTATAAAACACTTAAACACTAAGATGATTTAAAAAATACTGGTTGGACTTGCATTGTCTTTATTATATATTTTTTTTTAAATGTCAACGTTTCGACTGCTACAGATCTACAGTCGTCATCAGGTTACAAAATAATAATAATAATAATAATAATAATAATAATAATATTAATATTAATAATAATAATATAAGTATAAAACATAAAATAAATAATAATTATATAAATTATATAATACAGGCTTTCATGAAATCAGTATTTTTTTAATAATTTAACATTGTCTACAACCTTTAAACAGAAACTAAGATTATTTATTTAAACAATATATAACTCACTTATTTATTCATATAACTATATTTATTTAAGTTTACCACTTGTCGACTATCTGTTTATATCACCAACTATTTAACACGACGCTTATTTATATCAGACTGTCCAATGCCTTCGCTAACAGTGCTTATATACCCCGGCATTTGTATTCGAGAAATTTCTAGAGCACTATTCCAGATAAAACCTGAAACACAATAGATTTCATCAACCGCGTAATTCAGCAGGTTCGGACAAGTCTGTTGCGTCATCGCTAAAAATAGATACCGCTCGTCCCTGCGGCTGCGACAGCGGCGGCGACAGTGGCGGCGACAGCGGGCGCTGCACATTACAATATGTAAATACATTGAATAATATTGTTTTGTCCAATTAAACATATTTATTTAATTTTGCCTTATAAAGTCATGTTTATTTCTTTAGATATGGACTATTAAAGTTGTTTTTTATATCACTAGCGTGTTAAAGAATTTTATTTTACTAGCGGTTTTAAAATTTCAAATGTCAACCAAAATTTTTGGTATAAATTCAAATATTTAACGTATATGCGCTATTTCGTCACAAGAGGAAGAAGAATGTTATAATTTTATGTAAGCTACGTCTATGAATCATTTCATTGTTATATAATATGAATCATATTATACTTTGTTATATCTTAACCTCTAAAACAGTATCTCAATTATTTATTTCAAATAAAGGTTTTATATTTATAACCAAACCTTTGTAGTGATTTGTGTCATCTGTGGGTAAGGTCCAATAAAAATAAATCAAAAATTTATTAAATAATTATATATACATTACAGGTAGTGAAATATTCAAGAACAAATTTAACTACCAATTTCATTTTCTCATTAACGAATTTAGGTCCTAACAGTGCCATCGTATACCCATAACATGACAAGCCTCTTGAAATTTAGGGTATTTATCTGCAACAATAATGTAATATAAATATTTACAATCAGGGCCCTGTTTCTCAAAAATACAAGTCTACAAGTTACAAGTTACTAGTAAATTATTCACAAGGACGTGTAAATTCTGTGTCTTAAAGAAATTTACAAGTCTAGTAATTTTTTTACAAGTGTAGTGTATTTTCACATGTGATAATAACTGTATTTAATTTGTATGTATTTATTTGAGTATTATATTTAATTTTTCAATTCTACATAACATATTTTTGTTTTGTGATTTTGTTGTGACTTATACGAGTATTTTATATTTTATTTAATAAAGTAATAACTCTAGTCTCTAACTTTAAAATCACCCCCTCTTCTCTTCCCAATCCTCATAATATTATAGTTGCTAGGCGGTTGATTAGAACTAGAAATTTAAATAATATATTAAATTATTGGCAATAAAACATATAAAAAAATAAGGGAATCGAACGATATTATTTTCGGGGCATTTTCCGACATTTTTTTAAAATCTGTGTACAATGCAGATTGGCACACCCAGCAATGGATATATAATGTGCATCCAGTCACATGGGGGGAATCAAGGAAATCAAGTGAGGTTTGGGGGATTGTTTTGGAAACTGGGTGACGAAAAGAAAATAAAGATTGATTGATATTTTGTCATTTTTTGGTAACGTTCACGTAAAATAAAAATTGTTATCTTTTATTATATTTTATAATTTATACAGTTTAAGTCAATTAATATTTTTACAATTGTAACGGCTCCAGCCGTCACAACTGGTGACCCCTTGTGGAATACGTTCCTTCGCTATGGACAAAGAAGATGAACTACTTGCCTCACCTGACCCTCCTATTTCAGTACTTCAGAACATTTCTGCTCTTTCCTCGTCTAAACTTCCAGGATTTTTCCCAGAAGATCCTGAGCTCTGGTTTAAGCAAATTGAAATCATTTTCGCTTCTCATCATATAACTTCTGAGACTAGCAAGTATAATGTGTTAGTTACAGCTCTACGTCCAGAGCATGCTGCTGAAATACGGGACCTCATTCTCGAACGACCAGTTGACAAGCCTTACACCACCACCAAAGTAGCACTGCTCCAAAGGACAACACCTACAGATGTACAGAAATTCAACGCGCTTTTAAATATAAACGCCTTAAATTATGAAAAACCATCTCACCTTTTACGAAAAATGAAACAACTAACTGGTTCGACACAAGAAGAAAACAAAATATTAAATCATCTTTTTCTGCAAAAGCTACCACCCAACATGCAATTAATATTAGCCGCCTCCAAAACATCTAGCATTGAGGAAAAAGCCGAAATTGCAGATAAATTAGTAGAAGTTGCTCAGCCGAACACTACTTCACCACAACCTGTAAACACGTTTGAAATCAGAGAATTGCAAGCGGAACTTCAGAATGTCAAAAAGTTACTTACTAATTTCTCCAACCCGCCTCAGCGTAGACCTTCGATGTGCCCTACACCTCATTCTTCCAGACACGAAGATTCACCCTCCTTCTTCACTACCAGTGATGGCAGCAATATCTGCTGGTATCACTACCACTTCGGTGATAAAGCAAGAAGCTGTCAACCTGGTTGCAGCAAATGGCAGAAGCGGAATTTGAGTTCTCCTCGTCAAACGGTCAATATTCATACTATAACTGATTATAAAAATACTAATTTACCTACTTGTTCCAGCGCTAATCTTTCCGTCTCCAGTCCCCTCTTCTTTGTAATTGACAAGTTGTCAGGCTGTCATTTTTAGTTGATACTGGTGCAGAAGTGAGTATTATCCCACCTTCATTCACACAAGTACGCAATACTCAAAAACATTCACTCAACGCCATCAATCAAACAAAAATTCAAACATACGGTACTGTGAAACTGACACTAGACATTGGGTTTAATACTACTTTTTCCTGGAAATTTATTATCGCAAATGTTAAACATGCCATTTTAGGAGCAGATTTCCTACAATACTTTCGTATAATCATTGATATGACTAACCGGGAACTTTATATCAACACTTCATCTTTCAAAAGACATTGTATTTCTTTAATCCAATCAGATAACAAGTTTCAAAATATTTTAAACGATTTTCCTTCTCTTACTGATCCTTTTGACGTTAACGGAGTCATCAAACATCATGTCACTCACCGCATTGACACAGATGGATCTCCTGTTTTTACAAGACCTCGTCGATTACCACCCAAAAAACTAATAGCAGCCAAAAATGAATTCAATAATTTACTCGAACTCGGTATTATTCGGCAATCATCAAGTAATTGGTCATCAGCTTTACATATGGCCAAAAAGAAACCAAACACATGGCGTCCCTATGGGGATTATCGCGCATTAAATAGCATAACTGTTCCAGACCGATACCCAATTCCTCACATACAAGATTTCACTATGAATTTGGAAAATGCAACTATTTTTTCGAAAATCGATTTAGTTAAAGCCTACCATCAAATTCCTATGGAACCGTCTTCAATACCTAAAACCGCTATTTCAACACCTTTTGGACTATTCGAATATACATACACACATGCCTTTCGGACTCCGTAATGCTGCACAAACATTTCAACGATTTATCGACGAAGTAACACGCGGTCTAAATTACTGTTTTGCTTACATTGACGACATACTAATAGCAAGCAACACACCAGAAGAACATGAAAAACATTTAAAAACTCTCTTCAACAGACTCCAGCTCTACGGAGTCATCATTAATCCAGACAAATGTCAATTTGGCAGATCAGAAATTGAGTTTCTTGGGCACCACATAGACAACTTAAAACAGCATTAAAAGCTTGTGATCATCCGGATGAGTGGCATGATAATTTACCTTTCGTTCTACTAGGACTTAGAACTGCTTTTAAAGAACCATTGCAATGTAGCTGCGCAGAGCTTGTGTATGGGGCAAAATTGCGGTTACCCGGAGAAATTCCTAAATCGTTTTCCAGCAAATTCATTGACCACTTAGATTTACCTTTATATCTAAAAAAATTAAAAAAACATATGTCTCAGTTGACAGCCGTACCTCCTTCAGAATCCACATATAACAAACATCATTACACAAACCCAAATCTTTATCGCACTGACTTCGTTTTCATTCGCACAGACTCCATCAAGACTCCACTACAACCACCTTACACCGGCCCATACAAAGTCATCGCGAGATCAGATAAATACTTCACTATTTTAAAAGATAACACACATGAAAATATATCAATAAACAGACTAAAACCCGCATTCCTTCATCCGCTACCCCCATCACAAAACAAAACTACACAAACTCCACCTGCACCATTCGTCAATTAGGCAATGGAAACGGTAGATTAGAGGGCCAAGAAGTTTAATTAATTATCATAATTTTTATAATTGTTGTAGTAATTTCTTTGTAAAATATCTATTTTCTTTTCGTCTGGCGGGGGAGTATTATAATGTGCATCCAGTCACATGGGGGGAATCAAGGAAATCAAGTGAGGTTTGGGGGATTGTTTTGGAAACTGGGTGACGAAAAGAAAATAAAGATTGATTGATATTTTGTCATTTTTTGGTAACGTTCACGTAAAATAAAAATTGTTATCTTTTATTATATTTTATAATTTATACAGTTTAAGTTAATTAATATTTTTACAATTGTAACGGCTCCAGCCGTCACAGATATGCCGTGATGATATATTTTTTATTTGATAAAAGAAATAAAAGTCGCCGAATGGACAAAAATATTAAAAGCTTTTACGCTGGAAAAGATTATTCATATATAAGGAATACCTTCTAGCCAAACATAAAACAGAGCAATATTGGTAAGTTTTGTTAATTTTGTTATGTCATAATATCATGATCTATTTCTTAAAAAAAATGATTAATCACGCAATAAATTTATTTTAGTAATTGTTACTATGCCAATCAAAGTAATAATAAGAGAATGTATGCCTCTTTATACATAAAGAAAATTTGATTCCAAGAAAATTCTTAAATTGGCCCTAATAGGTTAATTAAATTTCCACGTTTATGAGTTGTAAGTCGAAATTTTCTATTAAATTAATATGACATCTCCATATGGCCATAATCAATCCTCCTCCTAAATATTTTAAGTCTTCTTATTACAACAACGTCGTTTTCACCACTAGAGTCGCTTGACCATATTGCTTCCAAATATTTATCTATAATTATTATTTGTTATTTAATAAAAATAATAATATAAATCAAAGTAGAAAACAAACTCATTTTCAATTCTGAACGTTACTAAACAATTTGTAAGTTAGAAACACTTTTTTAATTGTAAATAAATATTTTTTTGTGCAACCGGACGCGAAATAAGCATTTCGCAGCCGCAATACAGGCCGCGAAATTAAATTTTGTGACCGTTGTAGCGGCCGCGAAATTAGGTAAACAATCACTTTGACGCTTGAGAATTGCATGGTTTTGTTTATCAAATGTTAATCCCATAGCCACCTTGAAAGCTAACTTTCTGCCTATAATGAAACTGTTGAAAATTAATAAAATTTGTAATTACATATTTTTTTCGGTTGCACAGTAGTTATTTGTATCACTAGGCCAGAAATGCAAATATGAGATCTCACAAAACAGTTTCTGGGCGTGTGATACACAAGATTTTTTGTACTGACTTCTCCATAAATTCTTCGTATATTTCTCTACACTTTATTCTATGTTACGTAACCTACAAAAATGAACATATATTTTTATCGGTTTTGCATTGCAAGTTTAATTATAATTAGTTACATTTGAGCTTAAAATGCGTAATTATTTTATATTTATTGACAATATATCATACAAATATTAGTTATACTTTCGCATATTTTTAATTACTAATGGCGGAAACTCAATTGTATCACGTGAAGTTAGTTGTAGTTACAAAACAAACTAGTCTTAAAGTTGGAACTTATAGGTAATTAATCTATACGAGAAGTCAGTAATGACAGCATATATTATTATTTTTATGACAAGCTACAATAATTAAAGATTTAGCCTTAAAATTTGTAAACATTTTACTAATTCTTTTGTTGAAAATAATCTTAAATTGACATATCACCAGAACAGTAATGCCAACTCCTTTTGCCGGCCTAGGTCAGCAACAGCGCATTTCTGGACGATTTTGAGTTGTGAGTGAATTGGATGAAAAAAATATTTTGTACACCTTGTCCGCGAAATCCTTTAGCGCCCTCGGTACGCTAAAGAGTGATTTCGCGGCTTGGATATACAAATAACTATATTAAAACAGTATGATAGGGTTGTTTGTGACTGCTAATTTTTTTAATGTATTTCACAAGTCATTACTTGTTTAATATATTTTGAATTACACTTGTATAAAATAGAGTTGCACTTGTGACTTGTATCTTACAAGTGTAGTTTTCAGAAATAAATACTAGTGAAAATTAAAATTCTTTAAGTATACACACTTGTATTACAAGACTAGTATTTTTTGAGAAACAGGGTCCTGGTCTCTAAAAACCCATTTTTTCTAGTTACCTCTCAATATCCGCGTTCTAGAAAATAATGAGGCAAGTTTTTAGCATGGAGCAATAACACTCAGCGACTAGTGACATTTCAAGTTCTGCCTTCATTTATAAAAATCTTACACTCAGATTGGAGAAGTTTATTTACGGCAAAATGGGGGCTTATGATTTTAGAATTTTACTGTTGCCATCTACTTCCGTCAGTTCCATATATTTTGTACAAATTCCATATAGAAAGTTTCTTGCGCAAGATTCCACATTTCAAGTACATTATCTTCTCTCATTTCTATATTCTGTCTATTTTGTACAAAGTCCATGCAGAAAGTTTTATGTAACTAACTAAGAGATTCTGTATTTTCAGGAAAATTATAACATAAACATGTCAAGTGCACTTGACACTGACATCTGTCAATCAGCATTTTCTTAATATAGTAGCGGTTTCCAAGGTTGTAGCATAGCTAGCTGCATTATGAAATTGTATTTCTTAATCATTTTTTAATCCATTGAATATGAAGTATAAAATGTAATCAAATCGTACAGAGAATAAAATATTCTTTAATATTTATAATAACAGTAAGTATGGAAAAATGATATTTAACAGTATTTTCTCAAGAAAAACTGTTAAAATCTTAAAATTAGTGTACTTCCGGTTGAGCAATTATAACCAAAATCTAATCATCTTTTCACATGGATGTAAAGAAAATGAATACGAAAGAATTATATTTTTTTTTGAATTGTAGTACTTATTTGAGTTATCGGATCCGAAAAAATCGTCACACACACACACACACACACATATGTATGTATATATATATATATATATATATATATATATATATATATATATATATATATATATATACATCATCGTAAAATTAGTAAAATCTTATTCCAGGTACTTTAAAACGTGCTTATTCATCAAGACAATACCTTCCTCACCTAAAGGTGACAAAATGTAAAAATAAATTCTGACCTTTAAAAACACTCATCAAATATATCTCAAAAAGTACTTGTGAAATAGTTAGTGTATATTGGTTTAAGTATTTCAGGCTTTGGTGTTGAAAACGTCTGTACCTCTCATTTAATATAAAAATTAATGCTGATTCTTTATAGTAATTTTTAAATAAAAAAAATCCCAAATTATACCAGAATACTTTGCCAATACGGAATTATCGAACTTAAACTACTCCTTCAATATGAATGGAACCAGACACACGCTAAATAAACCCTGATCTTGATACAGACATGATAAAAAATAAGTTCAATCCCAAAACGAATAACATGAAATTCATAAATTCTCGTTACATTTTGATCATATCTCGTATATGTTTACTGTTCATATCGGAAATGGTATTATTATTTCTTTTTTATAAATACCTACGAAATTATAATGAATAATTGTTTTGCATTGTATGGATAATGTTTTGTTTAACGACAAAATAATAAGTGGTATTTGCTTCACATGTTAGATAAATTTATATTACTAGTTTATAGGGAAACGTTGTTCCCTGTAGCAACAGTTTCATGAAACAATAATATATCAAATTGACTGAGGTACCTATTTCAATTGTAGTTTTAAATTATTGAATAATCAACAATAATTCCAATATGGAAATTGGAAAAAAATTTCTAATATATTTTTCTATGCTTGTTTCTCTTTGTCATTCCAATAATAATGTAAGTATTAAAAAATATATTAATTGTTTTTACTGTATACATTTTTAGTAGTAGGTAGATGTATTTTGCATGTTCATATATATATATATGTATATATATATATATATATATATATATATATATATATATATATATATATATATATACAGGGTGTAAATGAAATGAGTGCATCAAATTTAACCAGTAATATAACTCATCGAGAGCAACAATATTTCTTAATAACTTTATCTCGAAATCGCATATTTTTTTTAGCATTTTTGGGAGGGAACAATAAATGGACGACTAATTACCTTGTTTAAATAGACAAAAGTTTGTACTTATATTTTTTGAATAACGTATTTAAACTATTACGATAAATAATCATCTCATAACCTAATAACTATGCTTTTGCTCTTCCTCTCATTACCTCGTCCCTCCTTGTCTTCTTCTATTGACAGGTGATTAAAAGCCTGGTTTAATATACAACTTTATAATTTTATTATCCAAAATTTAAATTTATTTATTTTAAAAATTGTACTATTACGTATTAATTAATAATAATGTTATTTCCCTTGATACGTTTATTAATTACTGTGACTGCAAGTGTAACCGATAACAGACAATTTTTGAGCTGTTTATATCCCACTTGAATACGGCAGCAGCCATTTGTTCTCCATGGGCGGGTAACGAAATATGCAGCAAATCTTTAAAGAATTTTAACTCAAAATGTAAAAGACTTAGAAAAAAAAGTTATTAAGAAATATTGTTCCTCTCATCAAATTACATTACTGGTTAAATTTAATGCACTTATTTCATTTACACCTGTATATTTATATATATATATATATATATATATATATATATATATATATATATATATATATACCGGGTGTCTTAAGCCGACCGACACATGGGGGATTAACATAGAAAATCAGTCAAATGTAAATAGTATCTCCCCAGTGCAAGATATTACGTTGAAATTTTGTATGCTTATCCGGGGATACTAATCAGTCAACTTACATGTGTAATGCACTAATCTTCCCACCACTTTTTAGTTAAAACGAATAGAGTATACATATTTTAAAATTTTTATTGATAGAAATATTAAAATTATGAACCTACAAATAAATACATTTAATTTAAAAGAGTGCTTTACTAATTTCAGTAATATTTCATGAGTAATGACAGGTTATGACAACTAAAATGAAAGATATTTATTTGACACTTAGACTAAGTTACCAATTTAACAATTAAAAACATCCCCAAAAACATTTGAATAAAATTTTTCATTGTATCACTTTTTTTGATAAAAACAGTTGTACAATATTCACTTTGTAAATGCGAAATAGGAAAAGATATATTTACATATTACATGGATTATGTACTGTTCCATTTTCTTCAAAAAAAGTGTTAATAAAATGTGCATTCCGCAGTGGCGTAGCTAAGAGTTCGGGGGCCCGCCCGCAAAAAGTTTTTGGGGCCCGTTTTAATTGTAGCTTTATCATGAGGAACTACATACCACAAAAACTTACTAGACTCACTTTCATCTAAGTTGACATGTTAAGAAACAAAATAACCAATATAGGAGGCCTGAAAATCCAAGAGTACGCACCTTTACATCCCACCCAAGTCATTGTATGTTGTGGCATTTACTATGAAAATGTGATTGGCCCGTTTTTTTATGAAATTTGTGGAACAGCCCACTGGTGAAAGTTACAAGGAATTGATTCATAGATTTTTGGTATCCCAAATGAAAGAACTTGAACAAAATATGGTATTAGTAAGACGGATCAGTATCATACAGTTTAAATAGTAGCAATTTTGCGAAAACCATTCTCGTATCGCTATTTAATCCCATGTTTTGGTAATACACATTGACCGCAAGGTGTCCTGATTTAACAGCCCCAGACTTCTTTTTATGCGGTTATTTTAAAGGAAAACTCTAGATCAGTTGCAGGAAAATATTTGCTAAGAAATAGAAATTCTACCGGCCGAAATGTGATAGACAATAATGGCCTTGATTTTGCATAGCGGATAAGAGGCCCCTTAGCCAATATTATTTTTGGAAATTGACATTGAAAAAAATAAAGGACTAAATAAATTTGTATGTTGCTACCAAAAAATGATTAAATTCAAAATTTCGCAGTAGTTACAAAATTATAAATCATGTAAATTGGGGCCTCTCTAGAGCCGGAGGCCCGCCCGCAATGCGGGCCCTGCGGGCCCGTTAGTTACGCCATTGGCATTCCGGCACCTTTTGTACTACATAAAAGCCCCTGCTGTGAATAAAGTGTAACTAGTTCTTAAAAACCAAAGAGTCAAAGATGCGGACTAGATAGCACTAAAATTTGCCAGCTGATTAGTTGCAACGTAACCATTGATTCGCATTAAAAAATTTAAATATGTTTGTAATAAATACCTCTTTTTTTTAGTTGATGTATACTGTAATTCCAGAAAAGATATATTTTACTGGCGATTCAAGATATGTAGTGAATACAACAATTGATGTATTCTATGACAATAAACAATCGCCCTTAGTTAACTGTTCTTTCGTAATTATCAGAGATGTACAAGACAGTATAGGACTAAGCATTCTTATACTTCGACAAAATAGCAATGGAGACTACGACCAATTTGGAAGAACTTTAAAATACGACGTTTGTGAATTTATAAAAAACGATATATTCTTTTATCCTACAATTCTCACTCATAGTAATTTTGCAAAAAGATGTCCACTTGTTAAAGGAAGTTATAGTTTATATAATTTTCAAGTTCCTTTAGATAAACTGCCTCCTATTTTTCCAACTCAAGCAAAGGGAGCTGCTCAGATATTTATAACGACTAATAATGATTTGATTGGAAATGTAACTGCTTATGGCAGAATTGAAAAGAAATTCTGAATATAATAGATATAGTTATGCTTTAATTATCTAATTGTTGTTGATTTAATTAAAAATATAGTAACAAATATTATTTGTATTTAATTTTTCTTTTTTGTGCTTAAATTTGTAAATAAATTTTATTCACAATCGATTGCTACTCGTAACCTATCAAACAGTTGTAAGGGGATTTATTGTCTACTTCTCTTCCCAGCTAGCTGGAAAAGTCATTAGTCCAACACTATTTTGGAAACTACACATTCCACTTTAAGAAAATTCTGATTGAAAGATGTCATTGTCAAGTGCAATTGACATAAGTGTGTTTGTCTTATAATTTTCCTGGAACTATAGGCGATGTGCACATTTTGAGCGTCAGCGCCTCTAACGGCTACATTAACATTTTTGATTACCGAATCAATTTTGACATTTCGAGAAAGTGATACAATTTACAATTATATTTTGAGTTGTTGCTATTGTGCATGAATATTATACATCATAGTATATTGAAATGAATAAAGAAAATATTTAAAATGCTATATATGTGATGTGAGAATCAATAAAGTCAAAATACAAGCGAAAGTACTGTGGCAGAACATATCATTTTTCTCATAATATGTGTGATTTCTGTAAACCATTTTATCATATCTAAATTTATATTATAATTTATAATATTAGTTAAATGTTACAAGATGCACAATATATTGAAATTGAGATTAAAAAGTTGGAAAACTTGAATGATTGGAAGAAGAATATTTCTACATATCACGTTATCAGTGTATGATGTTAGCATCTTTCTTTTTTTACCTTCCGTCACCTTTAGGTAAGGAAGGTATTGTCTTTGGTCAAAAAATTCGGTGGTGAGTTTTTGATGAATAAGCACGTTTTAGGGTCCCTAGAACACGATTTTACTATTTTTACGATGATGTCTGTATGTGTGTGTGTGTGTGTATGTATGTATGTGTGTCTGTGTGTGTGTGTGTGTGTGTGTGTGTGTGTGTGTGTGTGTAACAAAATTTTCGTCTACGATAACTCTAAAACTACAATTCCAAAAATTATAATTCTTTCGTATTCCTCTTCGTTGCATCCATATGAAGAGCTCATTAGATTTTGGTTATAATTGGTCAACCGGAAGTACCCTCATTTGAAGATTTTAACAGTTTTTCTTGAAAAAACGATGTTAAATATCATTTTTTCACATTTAATGTTATTATAAATATTAAAGGACATTGTATTCTCTATACGATTTGACTGCATTTTATACTTAATATTAAATGGATATAGAGTTAAAAAATTATAAAGAAATTAAATTTCATAAAGTAGACATAGCTATGAAAACAGCTACTATATTATGAAAATTCTGATTGAAAGATGTCAGTGTCAATTGACATATTCGTAGTATATTTGTGTTATATTATTATTTCACTCGAAATTTAGGATCTTTTGCTCGCAACTTTCTGTATGGAATTTGTATAAAGTATATAAAACTGTCGAAAGGTAATGTACGTATAAGAAATTTAGAATCTTTTACAAGGAACTTTCTGTATGCTATTTTATAGAAAATACATAGGCATTTACGAAAATTCTACCTGTAGATACCGCATCTACCGACTGTGTTCGGAAACACGACTGGTAAAAAGTTACCGTGTTCGAAAATTGTACAATATCTACCAGATCCATCTACCGGATTCATGAAGAATCTAATCTCAAAAAAAAGTAGTGATGCAAAGCGAAGTGCACGCGTTAAAAGTGGAAATGTGTTCAGTTTGTTAACTACATCAAATTTTTAACCTGTTTCAAATTTTCAAATTTTTTATAGGTTATGGATCTACCCTGTTTACCACTTGCGTTCCTAAAATATCGATTCCGGTAGCTATAACCTGATAAACAGCTGTTTACTGGTAACAGTTCACAGGTAGAATTTTCGTAAATGCCTCATATAACTGACGGAAGGTAATGTGCTGGCCACATCAGATTTTTTTATTTAAGAAATTGAAGGAACTTCGGCTTCTATGGCCACTAGCCCCTGGTTCATTATTTATTTACATTGGGTTTACATACTTATATACAGTTTGGGTAAGCCATATTTACATTATATTTCATTGAATATTTTTGTTTGTTTAAGGTAATTTATAATATTCTGTTCGCTGTCTTTGTTGGGGGCTAAGGCTTGTTTTAATGTTGGTAGTATGCTGTGGGTTTGTAATCTTTCTTTTATATTCGCAACAAATTAAGAAGATTCTTCATTAAAAATATACTAGGCTGTAAGTGGAATCAGTTGCATAAGCTCGGAAAAGAAAATACTCGAAAAATACGAACCATGTGAATTTCTACCTTTAAAATTAACATTACCCAGTGGCGTATTATCCTAGAAGCCCGGGCTTCTGGCGCAAAATTATAGGGAGCGCATAAATATGCCAGGAATTGAAAAAAATCATATATTTAAAAAAATATAAACTAGCAGGCGCAGGCATGAGTTCAAGGGCTTCTAGCGCCAAACTACCTTAATACGCCACTGACATTACCTGCATAAAAACTATAATAAATAGACGAATTATGTCAAAAATAGACTTCTATTTCATACAACTGCAAGTATTATACAATTTTATGACAATTTTCTGCTTCTTGTATTATATTTTGTTCAAATATTAACTTAAGAAACACATTCTTATATAATTCATTATTGCCATCAGACGACTATTGTTGGAATTTTATTCATACGATAAGCATCTTTTACAATGAGAAAATATATATACCTAAAAGAATTATCACGTTAGTAGAAGAAAAAGTTATTTTCTAAAACATCTGTTCCTCATATAATCTTCTAGGAAATTTATAAAATTTGATACTTCAATCGGTAATTTTGTGAGAATTATTACAACCCCCCAATGCATCACATAATATTTGACATCCTATCATTCTCATTTATTGCAAATATTTTATAAAATAGAAATTGCAAATCCTTGCTATGTTTCAATGAGTAACCAGTTTTGCCGGCTGTCGGCGCTGACTACTTTTGTGCACACCGCCGGAAGGTAATGTACAAGAAATTGAATCTTTTGCAAGGAACTTTCTGTGTGAAATTTGTACAAAATACATAGAACTGATGAAAGGTAATGTGCTGGCCACATCAGATTTTTACGCTATACCATCAAATTATTATTTCATTTATGTTACAATATCTCAACAAAAGGTGTCTCATATGGGGATCCTTGAAAGTTTTTCATCGTTATTTTTTTATTTATTAACATTTTTTATTCTTATTTATAAAATATTACATGCAATTTAATTGAAGAAAGTTCACCGTGCTACAATAAAAATATATGACACAAATTAACACAATCGTTTTCCAGAGCATTCACTGGATGATGGATGTAAAGGAAGATAAAAAAAATTTCTACAGTCTATATACAAAGTAGCCATTTGCGCTCTCTTTTGTCAACGCAAAATGTCATTTCGCCGCTCTAGAGCGACAAAGTAGAAAAAACGCTCGCTCCTCAAATTTCTAACTATACAATGTTGAGAAATGTTTCTTGGCTACATTCTTAATGGAAACGTTTAGTCAGGAATTAATGACACTGTGGTTACACATTACCCACTTAACAAGTCAATCTGACATATAACTGCTCTGTCGGTATGTTACATAACCAAACAAAATGCCGCACTGCTGTGGAAATAAAATAGGACATTAAAGGCGATTTCGGGCGACATATTCGTTCACTTCTTCGGATTACTTACGGTTAGTTACGGTATGATATGGATAATGGTGGCGCCAAAAATCGTTGGTTCACTTATTGACACCGTGCTTGGTGGTTATGTATATTCTGAGACATTTAAAACTGTTAAAAATAGTGTCTGACAATTAAAATGCATTAACGGAGAAGGATAGTTTTTTCCATATTTGTCCAAAAAAGAGTCAACGAAAATAATGTCACCCTGTTTGACATAAGCCCACAACTCCGACTGTTTTGACTTTTGACATTTCAAAAAAAGACATAAAAAGAGATAGAAATAGTGAACAGAGAGCTGACCCGACTCGCAAACCCGTTCAGCTGTGAGCACTGATTCAAGCATACCGGGTACGTTGTTCCTAGCGCCCGAATGTGTAAACGTACCTGAACGCAACATACCGCAAGTGAACGGTTGTCGCCCGAAATCGCCCTTATTTACAAAAACGAAAGTATAAAATGCTTAGATTAGATTGAAGCAATAGTTCAGGAAGAATGGAAAATAAATAAAAAATAATTTTTTGTTATGGTGGAGGACCCCATTGTGGCGACTGTAGAAAAAATCTTGTGTGTATTTCGAGCGCAAATGGACATTGTCGATTTCGAGAGAGTGCCTCGCTCCTGCGTCGCGCGGCAACAACCTCTCAATCGACAATGTCCCATTTTGCGCTCTTAATACACAAATAGCTATTTTATACATCTCTTCTTGCAAACGTTTCGGTATATTATTTTACCTTCATCAGTGCTACAATAAAAATATATGACACAAATTAACACAATCGATTTCCAGAGCATAATCAAACAATAATAAACAAGTTTAATCAAAGAACATTTGTTAAAATAAACCTGTGAGATATGTAGGCCAAACGAGAAACATTATAAAGGACAGCATCACGTGTGACAGTGTGAGATCAACTGACTAAAACTTACTAACCTCTAATAAGAGCAAGAAACCAACTTGTCAAAAATTTAAACTAATAGTTAAAATAAAATACCGAAAGGTTTGCAAGAGGTAGAGGAGATGTAGAAAAAAAATTTTATCTTCCTTTACATCCATCATCCGATGAACTTTCTACAATTAAATTTATCCCTAGATACAATCACAATATTATACATTACATGCAATATAAAAATACACGAAAAAGGTACTTTTACTAAAACTTGATAAACACAGTAGTTTTTAAGATATTTTAAATTTTAAAAAAAGACAAGTATCTAAAATATTTAGGTAACATTTAAAATACAATCATGTTGCCTGAGTGTCAGGTCGCGAATCTGGGGAACCGGGTTCGATCCCGACCGACGCCAAATATTTCCAATTTTAAATGGCACAAAAATGACGCCTGTGGTGCACTCTCCACGCCAGCAATGAGTGCCCGTGGGGTGACGCCTAGTAAGCGCCCGCATGGTACAAATATTTCATCATTACCGATATCTGTGTACAAAGCAGATTGGCACTCGTACTAGACGAAACACGAAACTATTCGTCTGACCAAAAAATTAATAAGACATGAATTATTGGAAATTTTCTGAAGAACAATTTCGTACAACTATTTTTCTCGAAAAATTAACCGGTCAAGAAATATTTTCGAAAAACCGGTTTTTGTTACCATTTTACCCAAAATGGCGGTATTCCCCATACCGGTGCAAGGTCGCAAAATGAAAATTCTGTTAGAGCATCTCAAACTCTATTTTCAAAACTTCCGCTAAACTTTCCAAGAAAACCCTTTTCTGAACACCAAATCATTGGCCTAATATTTGAATTATGAATGTTAAGGTATAATCGTTTAATGCTAATACTAAGGTAAAGCTAAATTCTTTAGTTTATAGCTTACATAAACCAGTCGTAAACCCCACAATTAAAAGTCCAATGGTGTTAAGTCTGATGACCGGGGAGGCCAAAGAACAAGACAAAAACAAAAGAAAAACAAAATGAATTTTAAATTTTCTTTTTAATTCTTCCATAAAGAGTTACATTAGTAATATTTCTTTAAAATTAATACAATACTTCTGTATTTTATACTGCCTATATTTAAACATATCAGGACAAGTGCATCAATATATTTTTTATTCATTTTAGAAATTCTTTACAAGTCTTCCATAACCAGTAATATTAACTAAAACATCTCTCGGAGTCTTGCACTGAATAATAACATATCCTGTAGCCTCAGGTGCAAACGGTGGTATAGATTCCATGGGAACAACATATTTAATAATATTGTAAACTTTTGGAGTCATTGGACATCGTGCAGGCAAATTACTATACCTACGTAAGCCAGGATAAAACATTCTATCCTGTTTAAAGAAATCGCAAAGGTTGAAGGTAAAAGGATTTCCAAACTGCATTGCACGTCCTTTTGAGTTTGTTATGTATATGGTTAAAATAACCGTGGAATCAAGTGGTACGGTATGTACGACTGTAAACGTTATATTTACAAGTGTGTTGTCATCGGGACCATCGTATATGTTGACATCAACATTGGTACCATAGTTTTCGTTTGGAAAGATAATAACCTTTTCTACTAGCACAGTAAACGGTGTCTAAAACAATATAATATTAGTTTTAATAATAGCATATTACAGATAAAGCCGGCAAGTATTATTTTACTGGATAAGATAAACAGTTTTAAAACGCATGGGACAGAAATATAGACTTGACGTAAACCATAAAATAATATTTTATTTAAATGTGAACGTCACTGGATAAACATTAGTACATATGGCAGTGTACTAGATAATTACATGTCTGTAACTTTACGAAATACGTCACTGCTATTTTCATTGTGTTAGAAAGTAATGGCAGCATTTCGTATATGTCACACATCGTAAATTAAATAGACACACATCAACTAATATTGCTAAGCTACTGCTATAATGTGGTGTATTCTTTCTTCGAACAAATGACCTTGAATAGTCAATCGTTTACTCGTATATTACGCATCAAATTCAGTGGCGGATTTAGCACTTGGGAGGCCCCAAGCGCAATTAAATTTGGAGGCTCTTTAACACCTCCCCCCCCCCTAAATATTTTCAATATTTTCAATATAGTGAGCACTCTACGCGTACGTTTTGACTGTAGCACATTAGATTATTAACAAAAAATACAACAAAAATATATTTGAATTCTAACCTATTCTAGAATATCCACCGCCTAAGAATTTTATTTTGAAGGTGTGGCGCCAAATTTCAAAATTGTGTCATTGCCTTGGTCCCGATAGGTGGCAGCACCAGCTGACACGATTATTATGATTTCCCGCGCAATGTAACCATAACCATATATATATATATATATATATATATATATATATATATATATATATATATATATATATTTGTGAATGCTGATGTAACAATGTGTTAATAAAAGTGTGTAAGACATTTTCACTCGTGTATTAATAACCAGTGTTACGAGTACAGGTCAGAAAACCCCCGGAAAGTAAATAATCCGTAACAAAGGTTATATACAAATATCCGGAACCGAAAGTAAAATTTATAGTGATTTTGGTATTTTTTTAAGTAGTTTTAAATACATATAAAATGAATGTATTTAAGTATTTTTGAGAATTTGCAATCGAAAATGTTACATTTTTCACAAATACAGTCTAAAAAAACTAATAATCATTTTATCGCGAAATGCATGCAACGACCCGAACAGATATACCGTATATCTATTTACATAACATAGTATACCCGAATTTTGTCAAATTGAGTTATGTGCATTAGGTTACCGTTAAAATAAAGTATTTTTGAAAATTTACAAACGAAGAAGTTATAAGTTTCACGATTACAGCGTTTAGAATATACTCCGATAGTAGTGACGTCAAATTCGAGCGGGAATTACAAAAGTTGAAAGTAGGCTTGCGGTTTCTGAACAGTATTTTTAAACAGTTGTGAACGAACCGTACTAGCGTCAAAATTAAAGTAAATAGTAAGGATATTCTATCTTCATCTCGTCAGTAGAGAGAAAACTTGCATATGGTTTGAAATATGACCGCTAGGCCGCCACAAAACATATGGTATAGATGGCGTTATTCATTTGTCAATTTAATAATAATAATAATAATAATAATAATAATAAAATAAAATAATTTTTTATGTTACACCTGAAATTTGAGGCCTTCTTGATTTAAGAGGCCCCAAGCGCGCGCTTCCTGTGCCAGTGCGGCCGGAAATTATTTATGTAACAAGTAAAAATAGGATTACGAGTTACAAACAAAAATATTTTTACCTTTAACAAATGTTGATTTTAATGTATACAAAAATTACATACTTCAAAAACGTATTGTAATGAGAAAAGTGGACTGTTTTTAACGAGTGTAGAAAGAGTATATTGAAAGACAAGTATTACAAATGGACATTGTAATGTGTTTTTCATATTATTTTTCCTATTTCGCATTAATTTACTTTTATTTCAAAATTATTTTTGTGAGAAATATTAAAGTATCAAGGTTAGTAACAGGCATTTAGGGAAATTCTACTGGTAGATACCACATCTACCGATTGCGTTCGAAAACACGAGCGGTTAATAGTTACCGTGTTCGAAAATTGTACCATACCTACCAGATCCATCTACCGGATCCATGATTTGTGGATCGAGTAATTGAGCCGGTAAATGGAGAATCTAACCTCAAAAAAGGTAGTGATACCAAGCGAAGCGCGCGCGTTAAAAGTGAAAATGTGTTCAATGTGGAAATCGGGAGTAGGATTGTGCTTAGTTTGTTGACTACGTCAAATTTCAAATCTGTTTCGAACTATCAAATTTTTTTCATAGGTTACAAATCTACACTGTTTTACCACTTGCGTTCTTAAATTATCGATTCCGGTAGCTGTAACCTGGTAAACAGCTGTTTACCGATATATACCGGTAACAGTTCACCGGTAGAATTTTCCTAAATGCCTATTGACAGTTTCAATAAACATTTGAAATTTAATTTATTTTGACAACAGTAACAACTTAGGTTAGAGTCAATATTCATATTCATATTTATTGTCATGAACCTACAAATAAATACCAATTTTAATTTAAAAGAGTGCTTTACTGTTCGATGTAAATATTTAACTATAAAAAGTCTAATTAGAAAACAGCTCTTTATTGCGACTGATACCAGAAATATATGCGTTTAGAAAAAATACCTTAGCTAAAAGAATAAACGATTAAAAAATAATAATTAAGCTTTTTATTCTTACCCAAAAAAAGAGTACAACGAGTTTTGCGGGTTTGAGTTTGTGCATTAGAATTAATATTATTTTAGATACCGTATATTACAAAAATTTGTATTCTATAAATGTCCAAAATTTCAGGTATAAAATTTATGTATTTTAATGCTCACAAATTATGAATAATTTGGGGCTGAAACTTTTATACCAGAATATTGTTTTGGTGCTCGGTTAAATGCAACTGAATGTAAATTGCGACTTACTTTCTTGGTCTGTACGAAAAATGTAGCACAACATATTAATATTAATAGAAAATAAAAAACTGCATTCGGTTTCATTTCGAAGATTAAAGTAGATTGATAATGTGCTCATATTTATGTTATATAGGAAATTATATTATCTAAAATCCATTAGATAAATATAATAATAAATGATAAAGTATAAAACAATACAATGATTGTTTGTAAATTTAACATGATACTAATTACAAACTCATTATATCTTAAAAATGAACATAATTATATTCATAAACCTAATGGAGGAACCGTCACTGACTATGGACAAATATGAAGACTCATGCCAAGAAGACAGCGAAGAAAACGGCTTTCGTTTATAGGTCTGGCGGTGGCCCAGATATAAATATTGAAAATGTATATATTTGGAACAAATTAATTCTGTTAAATTTGTCGCTGAATTCTAACATTTTTGACAATACCGTCAAAATCAACTTCGTCCACATTATCCACGACATTAATCTCGACTAAATTAGGGAAGTCCGGTAAATCCATACCGAATATTGTTAAAACGAGCAAATGTTATACTTGCTTGTCGTAGACCAGAAAAGTGAGGTCAGAATTTGCCTTTGGCGCAACTTAATAGTTTGAATTCCCTATTCTCAGATTATTAGTACATCAGTACCTCTTTTCGAAATCTAGTGCAATTTAATAATTTCGTATTTTTTTCTAATTATAGATATTTATTGAAATATTAAAATATTACACCTAATCTCAAAGGGTAATGCAAGGTCGTTGCAAGAAATTAGGTATAATTAGAATTATTTTAAGATTTAATCATATAATTAGCGTTTTATGTTAATTATACAAATAATCAACATGTTTATACCAATGAATGTTTTATATATTTATCTAATGGATTTCAGATACAAGTTTCTATATAAGTAAATTATAAGCACATTTTCAATCTACATTAACCTTCAGAAAGCTTCAACTAAAAGTTGTGGAGCATAAAAATCTGCATCTGAATTAATAAACAATAGTATATTATGTTATTAGGAGTAGAAAGCGGTCTTTTTGTGTTGAACCCAGCTATTGCGGCCGAGGCGCTAGCCGAGGCTAGGCAAGCTGGGTAAAACACAAAAAGGGCGTTCTACTCCGAATGACATATACTATTTTTTCTTCAAGTGATTCAAAGAATTTTTTGACTTTTTTTTGAATTTTTTATCTGTAGTGTTTGCAATTTCAGCCAAAGCTGGCTTTGTACACTACAAAACAAAAACGATGCAACTGTCAAATAACAATTTTCAATATAATCTGTGTTGCTGTGACAACTACCGCCGCCAGCGGTGAACTAACACACTAACATTTTTTTACTAGTACAACAATAACAACATTTTTGTACTAGTAAGACAATGAACATCTTCTATAATGTGTATATAGGAGCATAATACGAATATTATAATACGCTTGAAGAAAAAATTAATTTTGCGTGCCTTGTAACTGTAATTCGTATTTTTCGTAATAACTGGCCCACTGTATCATTAGCAAGTGTCCTTATTTCTGGTGGCTTACATTCCATATCTATATCTTCATTGCCACTTGACATTATTCTGTACAAGATATTATTTAGTTAATTTTCTAAGTAATATATTATTATTTAGACAAACTTACTGCCATAGAGATCTCCAAAAATCTGTAAAAGTTAACAGAAAACTCCAAAAGTGCTCAAAACTTTAAAACCCAAAACTTCAAACGCGAATTCAGAAATAAATAAATATAAAACAAACAGTCATAACAATAGCAACCAAACCAAGATATTTGATATTCCGCGTTAATATGCGGCTGAACAGCTGATTTGTCGAAAGCCGTGTGGAATTATTCCAAACGGCATACGGAATTATACCACATGGTTTGTTGGAATAATATTGATTTCAACATAATTTTTAGTTGTGGAATGTGTAGTTTCCAAAATAGTGTTGGAGAAACACCTTTCCAACGTAGCAGCAAAAATTTTAAAAAAATCAACTGTGATAAGGTGAGGGTAAGAGCAATAATAGATAAATGTCTTTTTATAAACTTTTCTAAATTATAGTTTCGAAAATCATATTTTAACTCTGTTTATCTATTTAAGTCAAAATTCAGTTTAGAAATTCTTATCGTATTATGATAGCCACGACATTTATTTGTTGGTCATTAAGTTTAGAAATTATTATGTATACGTGCGTGACATTGAATGCTCTAGCCTATACACCCTGTACCCCTAAGATAATCCTGTCCTGAAAGCGCTTTGTTTTAACTTTAGTTACTCATGGAGTAAACATCTAAGAGTCTAGATTAGTTCGTCGCATCGCGGTGCAGACGTTAGTTGTCAGAACATGTAGTGTCTTTTAGTTTTGGAGGGCGTGCTAAACGCCTGCCCGCTGGGTTACGGAATGTAACATGTTAGGCTTAGTTGTATTAGTTAACAATGTAATCATGTAAATAAAACTTTTCAGTAATCAGTAAATATCGAGACATGTCCATGTCCGTAAATTCTGTGTTCATCAAGTGTAAAGTGTATGTGTGTACTTCCTTCTCACGAAATCCTTGTCACCAAGTCGTGGACGCCAACCATCGAGGCGTCCACCAGTCAGTTAGAGTGTCATCGCTGGAGTAAGCAGTAGTAAGAAACAGTAAGCAGCAGTAGAAAAAGTAGTAGTAACATCATCCTCTTCAGCTCATCTTCCGCACCCCCTTCGTGTTACACAACAACTCCAAATTCACGAAGATATCAGTCAGTTATGTCACAGACTACGCTCCAGAAAACCGCCTATCCAAACAGCAGAACTTTTAATTGCCAACAATTTGAACCTGGATCAAAAATCGAAAAAAGAGTGGCTAGCCAGCGTCCCCGCCGACATCCTCGGTGTCTTCCAAATTAATCAAACTCCATGTACCTACCTGGTTTTAACCTGCCCTGTAAAACTTGGGGCATATTAAATCGATTTCGCACAAACTGTGGTGTTTGTGCTGCTTCTCTATATAGATGGGGAGCAACTGAAACCAACACATGTGACTGCGACGAGGAAAAGCAAACAATCCATCATCTTGCCTATGACTGCGACAACAGGCCTAGTCATTGCTCAACCGAAGACTTCTTGAGAGGCACCTTATCGGCTGTTATTTGGATCCAAAATCTAAATGTTAATATTTGAAATATGTACTTATTATTTGTTGCCATACGATAAATAATAGTAATTTACGTTATAAGTCCGATAAATGAGTTTTTACGACACGAATAAGATGTTTTCGGATGAGGCGATGAAGTAGCCGAGTCAGGAATTTTGAAATGAGTACGGTGAAAATCATTTAACGGACTTATGACGTACAACATTTTATTTCATACTTGTATCGCATTTTTGGATGAAATTTTAGAATAATTCCTCCTTCCTTTCGTTTTTAAAAAAATCACGTCGCTTGGTCTTATAAATAAAACAGTAATGACAGTAACTAATGGGCTACTTGCGTGCCATTTTTTTTATTTAATATTTTTGAAGAGACGATAAAATCTTGTTACCCATATTTTTTCTTTTGGCAAAATTTTCATTAATTGGCCAGAAAAAAAAATAATAAAATTTTAATATTTAAATTACCGCCATGTATGACGTAGAATTAGGCCGAACCAATTAATGGCCGTAAAGCAATAACATCGGTACGTCCAATAGCAACGACATGTGCGGGTAATTTAAACATAACAGATCATCTGTTTGAGGTTTGAATAATAGTTTGGAGGTTAATATTATCGTTTGTCATTTTAATCTTGTACGAGTATAAGCTAAGTTAAAATCCATCAAAATCCTGCTTAACAAATCGAAATGCGTAATAAAAGTAACACAAACCACGCAAATTGTAAATAATAAAGAAGAGAGACAGTGACAGAAAAATTGACTAATGTCAAAATCAAATTAAAACTCACATCTACAGGTTACATTCTTAAATATGCATCCCTTTCTCAAGTTCAAAATAATGACGTTAAAGAAAATCTTATTTCTTAATTTATTAAAAAACAATTTTTTTTAAATAAAACTTATATTTTTACATACGTTTTCAACTTTACTTTAGGTATTTAGTGATAGATATCAGATTTTCAGTACCACGGAAGTAGCCTATTTTGACATTTCTAATATTTTTCAAAATTGCGTATGAAAAACGATAGTTCCTTTCAAATCCTCTTAAAATCTTAGGAAATAAACGGAAAATTGATCTTGAAAAAATTTGCTGAAAGATACAGGGACGAATATTGGCTTTTTGTGGTATGGGGAAAAGTAAATAATCTTGCAAACATTTTCTAGTCGAAGAAAATTAGTAGTTGTTATGGTCAATATACTCCGTGGGTCTATACTCCTGATGAACAAAATGTAGATAATTTTCATATTTATTTTGAATTTCATCATTAATTATATGTGTTCGACAGTTCAATAAGAAATAGTTTGTTTGTAACAATATAGTACCGTAATGAATATTAGTACTGTAAAACCTCATTTACCGGACTGAAATCACTCCTGTAAACAGTGGAAATGCGACACAGTATGAAATAATAGTAATTAACGTTATAAGTCCGGGAACTCATATTTTACAGTGCGAGTGAGATGTTTAAAGACGAGGCGACGAAGGAGCCGAGTTTTGAAACTCGAAACAAGTATTGCAAAAAGTGTACACGGACGAATGTCGTTATGTATTTTATTTCACCTTGTGTCAAATTCCGTTTTAAAGAAACATTGTAATAAATTTCAAAATTATTTAACAAATGCTCCAAATCTAGTTACATTGGCGGAACATGATTAGCAACGGCTGTTTAAAAATGTTTAATTTGTTGATTTCACTGAAATAATTTGGTGTGTCAAAATAAACTCTAATGCAACTCCTTCGGAAATTGTAAGAAAATCTGAAGAAGCGTGTGCTAAATTAATACCTAGAAAGGTATCAAAAACAATTCAGCCATTTTTGTGAATGGAAAGTAGAAAATAATGTGAAGAAAATTACGGACGAAGTTATGCTGGCCTATTTTTTAGATTTGGTAAGAATGAAAATAGTTATATTGATTATTTGTGAACTAATGTTTTTAGTCTAAGGAAATAGACGTATCTTCTTTGTGGCCGAAATACTCTATGATTAAATCAATATTAATTGCGAATGAATGTTGACATATCTCGCTTTTCTAAACTGGTAGAATTCCTGAAAAAACAATCAATTGGTTATGAATCCAACAAATCTAAAACAATAACCCGAGAAGAAATCTATAGGGCGCGTGCATCACGTGGTTGGATCTAGGCAACCCGCCAGCCTGGTGGACCAACAAACCTTTTAAGTGCCTTTGTTTACATGGTGGATGTTTAGCCTTTTATATGCTTTTTTGTGCGTTTTTCAGTTCTTGTTCTTAACATTTGTGGGGTTTGTGTATTACTATGGCTCAACTAACTTGAACATTGTTATTTTCTCCCGGAAAATGTTAAAAATATGTATCTTTCATTGATAATCATAACCTAGATCCATTCCGTATTGACATGAATACAATGTTTAGGCCCGGAAAATTTTCCCAAACCCTATATACAGATATTGTAGAGTGCTTTGAGCATAGCCGAAAGTTCATATATATTACAAGTATTTAAAGCCTATATAAATTTAGTGGCGTATAATATAATGAGTTTCGTTGCGGATCAGTTAAATCTATTCAGCTTTGAAAATGAAAGACATCGACTATCGACGTGAAAGACAAGGTAATATGATTTAGTGCATTAAAAATTATAACTATCAAAATTATTGGCTGATTACAGGTTCACATTTCCCAAAAGTTATTAGCAAACGTATTATCTTATACGTATCTTGTATGATTTGCAAAGTGGTGAGATTGTGTGTGCTCACTGTGATTGTCACAATGTGAATACTCTTAATATAATTTTATTAAATTTATAATATCTGTTTAAAAACACTTTTATTATCCTATTTTCTAACATACGCAATTAAATTACTAAAACATGATGGCTACAGGCTACGTTCATTTACATTATAATGATGTATTTTAATTTAATATTATTTGTAGGTAATATATTACGCATCAGAAAAAATACTTAATAAATATCTACAATAGAGTACCTACAATATTATATTTATTCTTATTTTACCTTCGTAAGATCACTTCTCTTTGCCGTACCTAACCATTTTAGCTTCCTAAAGCTATAATTCTATCTTCAAAATCTGTTTCCGATGCAAATTTATAAATTGATAATCCGTCACTACTGTCACTCGTTTCGAATATCAAACCATAGCACAAAACTATGGCATTTATTGTCCTATTTTCTAACATACGCAATTAAATTACTAAAACATGATGGCTACAGGCTACGTTCATTTACATTATAATGATGTATTTTAATTTAATATTATTTGTAGGTGGTATATTACACATCAGACAAAATACTTAATAAATATATATAAAGCTATAATTCTATCTTCAAAATCTGTTTCCGATGCAAATTTATAAATTGATAATCCGTCACTACTGTTACTCGTTTGGAATATCAAACCATAGCACAAAACTATGGCATTTTAAACATATTCCTATATGTCAGTCTGATTTGTTGGTCCACCAGGCTGCCATTTTTAAATATCCGTGACGTCACATGCACGGGCTCTATAGATATATGAAAGAAGCTTGTACTGACAAATATATCCTGACAAAAGTAAGAGCATATTTCAAATAAAACAAGTTTAACTGTTAATTTTTATTGTAAATGATTAAAAGATTTCTTAAACCTGAATAATTGTTTTTGCGATGTTTAATTATGTTTCCAATAGCAACACTTTACCGGACAATGCCGTTTTTCGCGTTTTCCCGGACTGAAACTGTTGACGTAAAGTATTGGAATTTGACACAGGATGAAATAAACAAGAAATGAGCAGTCTGGGGAACATTGCCTTCACAACTCTGTCGCCATGGGATTTTTTTGGGGTTATCTCAAGGCAGATGTTTTCAAACAGCGCCCTACAACCCTGTTTCAGCTGAAGAATCTTATTTGGCAGATAATATCCCGAATGTTGGAACGTGTAGGGAGGAGCTTCAGAAGTCTTTTGCATCTGTGTAATTATCAAAAAAATAAATTGTATCTTATAGCAATACTTTTTATTTTATTCGCCTTGAAAAATAGGAAGTTCCTAGGTCCCACTCTGTACCATAATAAAAAGCACTAACAGTTGTTGCTATTCTTTGGTATACTTTACTTATTACTATTCTGTGGTATAAATTGAAAATAAACTTGATATATTTAATATATAAAAAAAAAAATTGTACAATTTTAAGTATCTTTTATATATTTACAAAAAAGCAGCGAATCCCATTAGTTATGATAATTTTTTAATCTATTTATAATTATGTTTATCATTTTATGTAAAATGTAATAACCTGATCTAAATTAAGTCATTGTTTGTAATGGTATAATTAGAAATTTAAATTAGAATGCACAATTAAGTTTTATTTTATTTTTGTCATACTAAAAGATGTAACAGATAGTACACATTTATATATAGGCGTAGATTAAATAATTATTTTGTATTTTGAGTAAATTTTTCCAAAATGATGAAATTAATCACTATATTGTTAATTTCTGTATTCTGCACTTCATATTTCGTATCTTCTAGGAAAGTAAGTAAAATAATAAATGTTAGTTATTAATAAAATGGTTAGAATTAATATCACAATTTTTTTGCTTAGCAACAAATACGAAAGCAAACTTTATGGTAAATCCCGACTCCGAAGCATGAGGGGTTTTACCTAATATTAGTTTGCTTCAGTGATTTTGCTTAAAAGAATGAGTGCTTAAAAATAAAAGTTTATCTGAGAAAATCAGAGAGGTCGTGTGGTATTTGGTGAGATAAATTCCAAAGACAATGCAAAATAAAACAATTTAATTATTTTATTTTTAAACTTGAAATATTAATTAACTAAATAAAAACTGCTTATTTACTTGGTAGCGGAATTTTATCGGGATATCGGAGTTTTATCAGCATAATACTGTTCCCATTGGTTGAATTTTCAAATGTTTTGCATCATGATTGGTTAAAAACTAGTCGTTGGAATTTATCTATGTGCAAACAGAAACGTTGCGCGTCTGAATTCGGCAATTGTAATTAGAATTACAAGTTTCACAAAATATTAATTTCAATACCTATTACGAATGTCAGGAATTGTATTTTAAATATGTTCAAAGAAGTACGATAATATAATTCACTATTCTTTTTTTTTACTTATTAGAAGATTCCAACCAATCTTCTTTTGGAATACTTTTTAATAACTCAATTTCTGGGAGACTTAAAAACTGTTAATACAGTCATATTAATTACGGGTGACTTAAAAATTGCAAAAGCTGTACTAATTACTGGTGGATTTAAAATCATAATTTGAAAAGTTCTCTAGTCTGATAGAATAACGTGGTTTAAAATTTTGAAATCAGCATGAAATTCTTTTTCATATCATGTATTATACAATTTTTGCCGATAAGCGGTTCGCAAGTTACTAACAAGTTTAAATGCCATGAAATTCCTTTAAAATTTTAAACATTAATTAAAGACAAACAATACTACGTATTTAATACGCGTAGAAGTAATATTTACTACGTTTACATGCAGTTTTGAAAATGGTTTTAGTTTTCAGTCAAAAGTATGCAAAACTGTTTACATGTAGTTTTCAAAACAAGTTTAAAAATTGATTCCAAATCAGTTTCGGCGCATGCGCATTTAGCTGATGTAAATGACATATCCTCTTCACTCCAAATACTTCGTTTTGCTATTATTCCAATTAATTTTTATTCTTCGTACCACTACGCACTAAAACCACACAACTGTCAGTATATTTGAAGGTTAGTAACACAACGCGACAGAAACATTATGTTCTGTACGCATGCGCAGTATCGAAACTGAATTTTAAGTGTTTACATGAGTAGTTTTGAAACTAGTTTTAAAGTCCAACCCATGAATTTTAGTTTTGGTTTGAGAAAATTCAAAACCGTTTTGACACTGTATACATGGCGTTTTCAAAAACGTTTTAAAAACGGTTTCAAAACTGGATGTAAACTTAGTAATTGTATATTTTTTGAGTAATTTAAATTGCATAAATTGTTATTTTGGATGAATATTTTTTAACCTAACTCTTTGATGGTTCATCCTTTTTGTTCAATAAATGTTGAGCTTTAATTTTGTATTCTTATAAAATTTTAATAGGGGCAATTGTTTTTGAGATCTTTGCAAAAACCGATTTTTGAATAATTTTTTTAGCAGAAGTAGAATAGATGAGGACTTTTGACATTTCATTTACAATGGTGTATTTAAGGTCTTTACCAATTTTCAGCTCCATGCGAATTATTCCGAAGTTGATTGTCTATTTTGACTGGACTATTACTATAACATTTTAATATTGTATTTATTACTGTTTTAGCCTCCTTTTAGCATAGTTCCAGAAGAAATCATTATCCTTACGAATGAAAAGTATGCAACAAACGCTTCCACACTCATTTATGATGGACCTAATGATGACATGCTCGTAAATGTAACTTTTACTGTGATGCAAAAAATTACACTAAATTCTGTCTTCACCATCACATTATTCGTAACAAATAAAAGGGGTGTGTCACACCGGGTCGGGAAAACATACACAATGAAGATTTGTGATTTAATTGAAAAGGATAGGCTATTTTACCCTGACATTCAGAAAGTGAGCAATTTCCCAACAAGATGTCCAGTTTTTCCGAAGGTGTATGTGGCTAATAAATATATAGTGCCTATGAGTACTCTACCTCCAGTTATTCCAGTCACTAAAGGATATGTAATTATTATTTTTAAAACCGACACCGAGCAAATTGCAAATGTCACTGGAAATGGAAGATCACAGAAAAACTTCTAGTTAGATACAAATAACGTATGTTCTATAAGTTTTGGAACAAATTTTACCATTTTTTTATAATAAAATAGTAATTTACATCGCAAGATCGTTACTCAGAACTTTACGGGCGTGCACGGTACCTAACGAGCGAGTACGTAAATTTCTGATAACCGTTGACCATTCTACAATGTTTTATGATATACTGAATCGTAAGTAATTTGAAAAAAATATTGGAACCTACAACACAATACATTAAACTATTTGATCGAAATAGTCTTTGGAAACATGTTCCTATGGTTTTAACAGCCCGTAATTATTTTTATCTAACACCGACTCATAATATACTTGTTACTATGGTTATTTGAAATAAATAATGTACAACATTAGTCACTTCGTGAGAGAATATTTAGAAGTCACGGAGGAATTATTATTGTTTTTTGTGTTTTTTTTAATATAAATAAAAAGCAATTTCACAAAATTATTTTATTATTGAAGTAATTTAACAGCTGTCATGAAACAAAAACGAGACACGAATTATTGGTTATTTGCTTCAGAATTAAATTCAAAGATGCTGCTTGTGCTTCTACTAAGTAAATACGTTTTAAATGAAGCTCCTCATTTTCACCTAATTTAATGTGTTTTTCTTTCAAATAATTCCCAATGACAGACAATAATTATCACAGCAAGTTTTTTTCAATAACAATATAACAAAAATATTCAATGGCGACTTTGTGGAAGAAGACGCCCATATTTATTTAATTTGAGTTTATACATTTGCTGCGAATGAAACAGTTAATTATTAAGTATTACAAAACTTTAAATAAATGCATTTTATTTTACCCAAAAAATGTTAAAATTTGTGCTAAAATTTATAGGGCACACGTTATATTAATTTTGTAAACTTAGGGTGCGGTTCGAATCATGCTATCATAACCTATAGTGCACAGACAGCTCACAGCTGGTCCGAAATGAACGAGCCCGCTGACGACTGTTGTAAAGGGGTTAACGATTAAGACCGTTCGTAAGCGCTCTTACTTCTTGCTTGTCATTTGTGAGTTAAGTTTGATCAATTCATTAGTTTCCTGTGGCGTACTCTCCACGCCAGTAATGAGTGCCCGTGAGATGACGCCTGGTAAACGCACGCACGGTACAAATATATCATCATCATTACCGAAATCGTGTACAAAGCAGATTGGCACTCCCAGCAATGGGTAATATGCTGTGATGATATATTTATTTATTTAATTTAATTCATTAATCTCCTTTAAAAAAACCTTTACTATGTTAACGACTTCTATCTTAACAACAACACTTTCGTTGTTTCAGCAAGCAATGGCCTCAAAAACATCAAGCGTGCTTACAGTGCTTACACTGCCTGTCCTCCTGGGCGTGAGCACTATTAGCATGAAATGTTAACATGATACACCTCACAGCGCAAACTTTGAGCGTTGTATATATGATTTGGACCAACTTTTATCGCGCTGAAGGTACTAAGAGCGTGATTCGGACCGTACCCTTAGAGTGTCTAAAGTTGTATTTTTGATATCCAAATATATTAAATCCTAAATATGTATGCACTGAATTATGTCATCGTTGAGAATATTAATGACTACGTTTATCTCGACGTTTGAAGCCGCTTGAATTTAGTAAATCCCTTTTCAATCTTCGAAATAAACGATCGAGATAAATATTTCAAGCCGCTTGAAAATGTCAAGTCAAGCCTATAAAATAACAGGCTTGGACTAACCAAGCGGCTTGACTTCTGTCGAAATAAACAGTGAAGCTTCAAATAATGAAACTACGCATGCGCACATCCACAATATGTTGGAGTGTTATTAAATTCATTTCATTTGTTGGTTATTTGCATTTTACCTCATTTTATAAAAGTAGCGACATAAAACTTTCTAAAATAGTCCAAAAGCGAAATATTTTGAGTGATGAAGAAATAAATATTTTTTAAATGTTTTTGAAAGCGAAGATAAATAACAACATGACATTTTTAGATTTTGGGGTTATATATCCAGGATGAAATTAGATCATATACCTCTCCCTATCTGTCTGCATAATCGAATAATTAACTATCCTTTTTTAGTCGATACGAATTTGAAGAATATTGAAAATAACTCAATCCTATTTTCAATCCGCTGAGATAAACTAATAGGATTTTTCAAGTCACAGTATACTTGAAGCCGCTTGAATTATCGAGATAAACGTAGTCAGTAATAGAATATTAAATCAAAGGTGAGATATAGCGCGTGGCTGTGATGAAAGTACCACCGAGGTATGTATACTATTTTATTCACAATCATCATCTTTTTAAATCAATAATTTTCAAAAACCATTGAGTTATAACCTTCAATTTGATTGATATTTTTTAACAGCTCTATTAAAATTTGTTTAGCCAACTTTATTATATGGATCTATAACATTGTTGCTAAGCAACCCTACTTAAACATTTCCAACCCTTGGCGTATTTCCCAACTTCTAAAAGGTTGGGAATCGACATTTTACAATAATGATTGTGAATAAATATACTTACTTCGTTTCGGAAAAATGATTGTCAAAACTTTAAGTATGTAAAAAAATACAATGTTTGAATAAAAATTTGTTAACAATATACAATGTAATTGGAGGGTTCAGGGGAAATACAATAAAAATTCATAATGATTAATTTCAAAAAAGGGTTGGTATATTTTTTATTGAGAGCATGGACGTTTTATTATTCTTTATAAATAGAGAAAATGTATATACAAAATGTTAGGGAATGCTTTGGCTAAAATTTAAGGGATGATAATACAGCTAAAAGTAAGTCAAAAGTCTTAATCCACAAAGTCCAATTCTCAACTGTTTTCAAGATATAGATCATCTGATTTAATGATTTGTTTAAAGCTTATGCTCCGGGATTTAAATTATAGATAATTTTATAAATTTACCCATAAAATATGTAGAAAATGTATTAATGCAAATCTGTAGAAAATTTAATAATCTATAATTTTTATAATAACATTTAGCAAAATCTCGATATGCGATTTTTAGCACGATCCCTATATACCTCCCTTACCAAGGGTAACGGGAGGTAAAAATTAATGTTATTGTCAAATTATGTCAAATACGTGCAATTTTTTAATTAGATCTATATTTCATGTTGGTCTTGCGTACAAGGAAGTCGTGTGGTGTCCACATCAGATGGTTTTTAGCAAATAAATATTCATAATTAAGGGGTACTTCATTCATTCAATTATTGCAACTTTGCAACAAATACAATTTAATCTTTAATATGAAATGTATTTTATTCATTTAGTTATATTATTTATTTGACCGTCATTTATTTCATTTAAATTTAATTTAATTTTTTCAAATAACCTAATATATTTATGTTTAGCATTTAAAATTGAGATTTTTAATAAATAAATTTATAATTTTCTGAAATATTCATTTGTTTCTTACAAATATGTAATTGTTTAGAATTAAATTCATAATATATTTGCGTAAACTTTATATTAATTACAATGAAAAATAGGTTTTATTGTATGAATCTATATTTATTTGTCACAAATATATATTATTTGTGGCAAAATGATATTTCCATTAAATGAACAATGTTCTATTTGTCAAATGACGATTTTAAGTGAAGTGACTTGTATGGACTTGTTCATTTGTTGTACGTTACATCTTGTTTATGGTGGTGCTCATTTGTGACAGTGTTCATTTCTGGCGATTTGTTTTTCATTCGTGTGCTAAAAAGTAGTGAATATGGATGACGAAACAGTGAAAAATATACTACTTGAGTGGAGTTTTGGATATTTGCTTTGTATTCTGTGTATCTTTTATACCAAGCCACATGCATCGGTACCTGTACAGATTGTGTAGTTATACTTTCATAATTTTTTATTATATGTACATTAATATACTTAAGGATGAAATTTGTGTGTTAATAAAAATGTGGTGTACGAATAAATTAAATGTACTAGTCTTTATTTAATTATTTTCCTTCAATTTTAAACTATTTAGAGTGGACAGGTTATGAGAGGTAGGTATTTAAATTTGGTTCAAATAAATTATTATATGTATATCCAATAATAATGAAATAAATTTAGCGCAATTAAAATAATTTTTAACTTAAATAAATGCATTGTTCTCATAATATAGAAGATATAATTGATCTCAATATATATTTATTTGAGACAAATAAATGCTTCAAATAAATTATTACATTGCTTCAATTATAGATATATTTGGATCTATTCAAGCTTAGGATTTATTTGTAACAAATAAATTTACAGGTCACGTAATTATATCTTTTTCTCAGTAACTACAATGAAATTGATTTCCATATTATTTATGGCATTATTGTTGCTTGTAAATCATGTCCTTTCCAAGAAAGTAAGTATAATAATTAATTCAAAATAAATTATAAATAAGATATATAATAGAACTTATAAATGAAACAGACCTGTCACTTTTGTTTACATGCGTAGTTTATGTAACCCGCATTACAAGCTGGGGTCCATTCCCCTTGCATCACTATTAAATATATTAAAAATTATAGTCTAACGTTGAACGCACCACGGGAGTTAAACGGGCAATAATGCCTTCGGTCAACGTACACATCTCGGGACAGAGGCCCTCTAAAGGACACTGTTGACCTCAGGCGTTATTGTCCTTATAACACCCTTGATACGTTAATTACTATATATTTTACACCTGCTGTCATTATCTACATACATGTATACACTCTATAGTTCGATACGATTAAATAAATTAATATAAATATGGGAAATTTCTCGACTGTGGTATGGATTAGGTGTTACTGTTCACAATTACTCGAAATCTCAGTCAAACAACATTTATTTTTACAACACCGACATATCGGTGCATACTTTCATTTTTCGAAAATGGTAGTTAGAACTCGTTAAAATAAACTAATTTTCTTATTTCCAATTTTTGATTTCATGCCCCGGTTCGTAGTTATTGAAGTTCTTTTGTTTTTTGAAAAATTTCAAAACAATAACCACTCCATCGATTTTCGAAAGTAAAATATTTATAAAACCCTTAAACTTACTATAACATTTGTCTTAAACATTTACTTCAACTACAACGCAAGCCCGGCAGCGTGTTTCTGCCATTTTTACGTACAAATTATACAAAATACGCACACATATGTTTAACTTTAATGTATTTAAATTTGCATAAAGACTTTTTTTTTTGGATACATTGAAAAAATGTTTAGGACGAAAGTTGTAGTATACAGTTTAAAGATTTTATAAATGTTTTACTATCGAAAATCGATGGAGTGGTTATCAAAAAAGAACTCCAATAACTACGAACTGTGGCACTAAATCAAAAATTGTAACTAAAAAAAGTTGTTTGTTTTAATAAGTTCTAACTACCATTTTCGGAGGCGACGACTTAGTATTAACATCATGTATAACATTCAATAAATACAAAATAGTACATACGAGTACTAAATAACATGGAGATTATCAAACTTATCTTCCAAATAGTCAATCTCATGTACACAAAATTCATTCGTTGTTTACATTCAGCTTTAAGCTGCGTTCAGAGCTACCGAATTATAAATTACAATTAACACTTACAATTAATACAAGCACTTTGACTTATGACAAGCAATGCTAGCGTTCACAGCGACAAAATTAAGACGTTAAGTGGAAGTGATAAGTGGTAAGTATACAAACCCCAAACTTTTCACTTACATTTAGTGCGACAGATATATCATCTTGCCTCTTTCGGTCAGAAACGTCAAACGGCATAGCGCATATAATCTGTTATAAATGTGATATATAATGCAGGATATTGTAATAAATATGAATATAGAAAGGCGAAGAATCACCTGTACCTATACTTGCAACTTTTCACAGAATGTCTTTCATTTGTAACCCTATTTTTATCACAATAGAAAATATTATGATTCGAAATATTTTTATCCGTCAATTATAATGTTCAAACAACAAATACTACTCTATTTAAAATTGTTTAATAAAAATCATTTAATTTTTTTATTTATATAGATTGCTTCATCGATTTTTCAGTAGATGTCGCTTTCACTAATTGCTAATTCTAAACGCTATTTCATATTTAAAACCGGTAGTTTTAAGACGCTCCAACCGATTGCTATTTGTAATTACTAATTGTAATTTATAATTTAGTAGCTCTGAACGCAGCTTTACACATCGCTCAAGAATTCATAAAGAGTACATACACATCAACTTGTCGGTTTTGAGAGCAAATAGATGCTTGAAGAATTAGCTGATATTTGCGAACTAGAATGAATTAAATTTTGAGAACAATTTGATTTATGAAGGAAAAACTGTGGCAGAAATGTTATTACCTCTTAATTGCTGAGATCGAATTTTATTGTATAGGGGCACTATAAATCTTTCCTAGTAAATCCCCTAGTTGAAAGAAATAAAAAAAAAACTCTAGGTACTTTATTTTGCTAATTTTGAAAAGCAATTTAATTTGGAAAGACAGGCCACTATAAATCATAAAAATAATTTAGAACACACCTGCGCCAGCAACCACAATAACTTATTAGCAGTGCAGGTTGCATCGATACGGACCGGAGGGGAACATTCATCTTATTTTATAGGTTCCTTAATTCGTAGGAGCTGCATAGTGCTATATATTCTCAAATTTGCCGATATCAAAATGTATAGGTAGAATTCGAACGATAAATTTAATTAAAATAGTTCCCTAAATATAAATATTTCTAATTTAACCGATCCTTTCCAAATACATAAATTCTCGTATAGCACGTTGTGTATTTTTATAAATTATTTATCTTGTAGTTTCAAATTTCGTATTCATAGTTTTACTATCATATGGATGGTATTACTTTTAATGTCAAATAAAAAACTATAGAATAATATATAAATTTATATAGATACTGACATTTGTTGTTTGTTGCAGGTATGTACTCGTACACATCAAATTCCATGTAGGACGCCTCTGTATTATTGTAAGTGTCCATCTTAAATAATATTTAAATATGATATATTTGAATCACTAACATCCCTTAGATATAAATGACGAAATATTTTGTTTGATAATATAAGGAAATATAATGTGTTCAAAAAAAATTCTAACTCGGAGTAGGCTACGAACAGAGAAACGTATGTCAATTTAAAAATTATTTAATTACATGTCAAATTGACACGAAGTATTGTCAATAATGTTATCTAAAAAGTTAAAGCTTTTCTTACAGAATATTATTTTAAAAATGATAATAAAATAGAAAACGGCGAACAACAATATACGGTAGCCTTATTTATAATCTTTTCTTATTAAAATTACATTTCAAGATCAATTTTGACAACTTGACTTTTGAATACGTTTCTCTGTTCATAGCCTACTCCGAGTTTAGAATTTTTTTGAACACACTATTTATTACCGTCTAACAACATGGGCTCACCTGTTGATATGTGAAAATCATTGTACTTAAATTGTTTTTCTCATATGTATATTCTTAATGAACTCAACATTTTATTCTATTTTTACCACCGTTTTACCGTACACCTTTGCTTCTTTTTAAAATATTAACACTAGATTTCGTATATTAATCAGCATTAATCGACCTTTTTTTCCATATCGTGACATACAGGTGATAATAATATAAAATATAATCATTGGTCCCTATGTTTTCAATCAGCCTGTACATCACATTACTAAGTGTTAGTAATGTAAAGATGAATATATGACAATGTTAATAGGGGATTCCACCAATTTTAAATATAATTTCATCTGAACGTATAAGTAAAACTAAGACTGTCGGTGAAAATTCTGTGAAAAAATTCCTATTTATAAGCGAGTTATAGGCCCCCGAATTTTGAAAATATATGTGACGTCACAAATGTAAGTTTTTATATCAAACTGTTTTCTTCGTGGACCTAAATGTTCTTGCAATATATGCTATTTCTAAATTATATTTGTAAAAAATAAATGAATATTATTATACTGTACAAGTGTACATGATTTATATGAAAGTGTATTTGAATTATTAGGTTTAATGCAAAACATTTATATTCAAATAAAAACTGTTTGAGAATTGCAGTACTGGATTGATAGCCACGCGTCCGCTATTTGAATTTCTCTACTTCCATTGGTAGTAGGCTCCGCCCCCTAACTGGGTATTCGTTATTATTTATAGGCCGTCTTTGAGTCGCCAATCAAAATAATATATATGGAATGTATATGAGTGACGAGCTGCTATAACAAAAACCCTCTTATTTCCGAAGTATTTCAATTACATCGCAATATTTTTTCCTAATTTCTCTTAAGGCTGTTCGACCCTAAAGAAAAATTTCGTTTCTCGATTTTAAATATTGCGCTGTAGTCCCCTATTTCTGATTAAATAGTTATTTGTTTAAGTAGGCAAATACCAAATTTACTGCAGAGGGTGTTGAATACAATATTTTTTTGCCGATTTTAGAATTAGTTTTAATTTAGTGATTATTTTCAATACCTATTTTGAAAGTTATCACAATCAAAATATTTTGCTATGCGTTTGTTGAACGGTTGCTATGCGTTTATAGCGGTTGCTATGTAATAGGCAGTAAAAGCTCAGGATCCAGAAACTAAAATGGGTGACATTTGGACTAGGGTACCTTTATAACCAGGGTATGGCCATGGCGTGGCTCACGTTTCGTCCGCCATTACCGGGACATCTGTTATATGTGTTGTTCTTGCGCAAAATATTATGTATTTTCGTGGCTATTTGTTTTATTTTAATGAAAAACACATTTAATTATTTTAATATGTATTTAAAGTATAAGTAATATATTTTATCTTATTTACTTGTGTAGTTTGTTAAGATACCCATCACGATTACTGTCACTGAAAACAACTAAAAATTACCAATATTAAGCACAATCATTTAAATTTTTAAAAGGTAAGTTTAGAATATATAATTATTATGTAATTAAGAACTAGTGATATTAAATTAGATGTGATAATAACAAACACATATCATATATTCTACATAACCTATAAATGTATGTCTTAATAATAATTGTATATATCTTAAATAAATTCATTTTTATTACCTTTTTAAATTCACAGTGTGATTATTTAAGATTATTTTATAATATAATATCACATTTATTACAAATAAATAGGAAAATCAATTACCGACAATGGCGGCGATCTTGGCCCATGGCCATACCCTGGTTATAAAGGTGCCCTAATTTGGACCGTATTGCAATGCCATCTCTTGACTGCTCCCGGAAGCTTCAAAATTGAAATGTTTACGTGTGCTGTGCTTACATTCATATTTTTTTATAAGTTGTCAAAAACCTGTGAGTATTCTAATCAAATTCTAACAAAATTTTCAAGAATTTTAATTTTCTTGAGAAAAGTTCGATTATTTGAATTGTTGAGATATATTACATAGTGTCTAATATTTTCTTTTACGTATGTGTATGTGTGATTTAAGTTTCTACTATTCTATTCGTATTAACGCTATAGGAAAAGCGCTCTTATATGTTTTAAAATACAAACGCTTTTTGAATTCGTTATCGATATCGTCATTAATGGCATGAATATCCTTCCATACAGGTAAATCATAAAAAATTGTACTATTTACTTATACCGAGACTGAATACTTCCAGTTTAATCAAAGATCCAACCTGTATAATAACACTACAAAAGCGTTTATATTTTCTTATAATTGTTTATAAATATTATATAAAATAATTATTTGTATTATTGTAAAAAAAAATATATGAACCATTCATGTTTTATAAATGTTGGTTTTCATTGTCTACTTTATTGATATACATCATAAATATGAAACACTGGGAGGCAATGCGGATTGCATATTTAGATGTTATGGGGTTGCCTACATACTCAAAATAGTTCCGGTAGCAACCAAAGAGTGGCGTTGAAGATGGTCCCTTCTAATAACATTACAGTTTCCAATCTATTATACAAACAAAACATATTTATAATCTGTGGTAATAGCTATTAACATACCTAGGAATGTTATGTATATAACTGCCGAAGATGTCGGTTTGAAATCCGAGCTCGTAGAGCGAGGATTTTAAGATATCTAAGGCTTGTTATGATTAATAACATCCTTGGTTTGTTCAATAGTTTATCGGTTTCAGAAAATTATGACATTATTGATTATTAATACCATGTTTTGAAATTCTCTCATTAATGCTACTGTCAGATTGCTATGGTTAACAGAACAATTCACGGAGAAAAATGGATTGTTAAAAATTTATTGCTAAGTAAATTATATTTGTACTAACAATATAGAAAATTACAATAACAATCTGATATTATTTATGATACGTAAATTTACAATATAAATATTGTTAATTTCGTACGTATCCGCAATGTTACTTTAAATATTTTGTATTGTTATTTTTGGAATACATATTGCTAAAAATGTTATAACAATATAATATTATAAAATCAAGTATCTATTATTGTTTTAAATTCGGGGTGTATACAGATATGTATTACAAGCATATTTATATCTGTTATTGGCTACAGCACATCAATCTGTATATCTGCGGGTCCCTTCCCTTCTAGTAACGTCCATTTTACTATAAACGTGTGCAACAAACACGACTTGTGATACAAGACGAAGACGTTCTTTCTTGTGTTAACAGTTAACACTACCATTGTTTGCAATTCTTTTGGTATTAAAACTAATACAATTATACGACGTGTGATATTTTGTATATATTTTCTATCGCCATAGCCCATGGCTGATGTCTACGTAAAAGATACTTTAAAAGAATGGAGATTCGAAGTGTCCATCGGCGTATTTGGATGTAAGTTTTATAAAATGATATATGTGTTATTTCAAGGAGTATATATACTTTAATTGGCCGCATTATTTTTATACTTTTCTTTCTTTTCAGGGCTTAAAAAATATTATGAAAAAAATTAAATAAACGGACAATGTGATCTTTCCAATAGAAGACAAAAAATACGGGTAATATATTATATACATATGTACCTACTTCACACTAACATACTGTTAGTAACAGTGCAAATTGTACGTACGTAACCACACGGTAGGCCATCTTTGTTATGTACACTTAAAATTCCCCAGTCCATGCCAGGAAACTACAGTGTTAATTGATTTTTAAAAAATGCTGGTGAGATATATATTTTTTGTTAAATTTGTTTAATGTTAAACATAATGTTATTTATGTTTTTAAATATAAATATTTATTTAAACTCTCGTCTTTTATTACTTTCCAAGGTCAAAAGTACAAATTAAAAGATTGGTGCCATAAATATATGAATTATTAACTACAATAACATATTGTTAGAGTAAACATCATAATACCTATAATAACATTCTGAAAATGCTAAAGGTAACAATTTTTAACACATAAAATAAGAATAATAATTGCTACCCTAAATATATGAACTACCAACAACATCCAACTTGTATTGTTAAAGTGAAAATATATTGCTGCTATCGTATACAAGTTGAATTTGTTATTACAGCAAACATTTTTAATTGATTTGACAGCAATATATATAGCTGTCGCATATATAATAAATTGTCAATTTTTAGCAATATTTGTATTGTAATCGCAAGTAATAAAAGCGCTGTCACTATACGTACGATATTTTATTGTTATTATATACATAATTATCTTTAGCGTAAGTACACATTTTTCTCCGTGTTATTTTGACATATGTCAATATGACAAATATTCAAATTATGTGCTTTGTTCCACATGTTTATTATACTTTAGAATAAAGAAGACCGTATTTAGAACGATAGGCTAGCGTTATCTGTATGTATTAATGAAGAGCATTATATTTTCATTTTATTTTATTTTCATTTTTTAGACTGTTGTTGACAAGTCAGTAAGATAATAATATTACCATACAAATACAGTTATTACTTAGTTACCAGCCTACTTTTGTACATGTAAACAATGGAATAATATCCTGAAACCGGTAAAAATATTTTTTCTGGCTAGACAATAAAAGTAACATTTTACAGACTGCTAGCTGTCAAGAAATCGCACTTTTAATTTCAATCGGCAAAAAAATATTTATGAAGAGATGTGGCCTAACGACATGCTAACTAAAATTCCATTAAATTTCATACTTCAGCTTACGGTTAAACAAAAAAATTATTTACATACTTACTTATATACATACATACATGATACATACATACATAAAATCACGCATTTCCCACTTAGTGGGTTAGCACAAATCCGAAATAATAATAATAATAATAATAATAATAATAATAATAATAATAATAATAATAATAATAATAATAATAATAATAATATCAACCACAAAAATAATCACTCTCTCTTCAATAACTTTCTTACTAACCTAACATATATTCCTCACTCTTAATATATTAAAGTGACCGATTTTTGGTAGCGAAATACCGTATCCGGACCACAGTAATAGTTACGAAACAATCATCCTTCCCCACACATTCCTGTCTAAGCACACTTCTTTCGCCTCTATCACATTCATACACGCTCTTCTTCTCTTACCACTCGGACACTTGCTCTCTTTTTGCACCTTGTCAATCACATCCATCCACTTACACACTGGACGGCCACGTAATCGACATCCACAACTTCGCCAAGCCGTTCATTTGTAGTTCCATTAAAATTTAATTTGAATTTAAATAACGCTTAAAATTTAAGTTACTTTGTTGTTGTCGGCCATTAAAAATTGTTATAAAAATAAAAGTCTGTAAAATTTGAATTTTGTATTTATTTAGGAAATTATGCATTTTTAAAGAATATATATATATATATATATATATATATATATATATATATATATATATATATATATATATATATATATATATATATATATATATACTTATTTATATAAATTATATTATATTATATTTTATGCCACCTATAAAACATATCTTCAATTCATACAAATATCCGACATCTCACCTATCCTTTGTTATGTTTTCTTCTATGTACGACTCCACCTGATCGTAAACACGGATCCATACTCTTTTAAAACTTCCGTCGGTATTATGTTTCGATCGCTTTCGCTGTATATATGGCGGTGAATTTAGTAAAAATGACCGTAAAGCTGATATTCCCCGGGCGACTGCGCGGTATTGGTTACGGGCGATAAAACAGACGGTTACAAAGGGCTTGAGCTCGGTCGACATCCCAGGAATGTGAGTACGGCCGTCGGAATGGGGAATTTATCCCCTCGATGAGACCGGTGAAACCGATATGACTTTTCAGCGGCTTTTAACAGCAAACACGAGAGTTTCTGCTTTTCACTCCATGATGTTTTGTTTTGTCTTTTGCTGAAATATTGTGGTAACGTTTCGAATTCTTGTAGCTACACTTGTACATAGAAAACAAACATGTTTTGTGTTTTTTGCATTTCTGCAGAAAAATATATTACTAAACACAAACGAAAAAGTGCACCGTGTGGTACACTAGCTAGCTTACCATAAGGTCCACAATATTGTTAATGTTATAAGTAACACTGTAATTTATTTTAGTTAAATGTGGGAACTTTCTGGACTGTGGTATGGATAAGTATAAGGTGTTAACAATTACTCTATATCTCAGTCAAACAGCATTTATTCTTACAACACCGACGTTTCGGTGCACACTTACACTTTCTTGAGGGTAGTAAGATCTTGCAAAATATTACACCAAATACATTCGTTCTCACAGGCGTGCGCACGGTGGGTGCCATGGGAGCCACGGCACCCCCTAATATATTAATACGAGGGCTGTTCTCTTTCCACTGAGCCTATCTAGCAGGCTATGTTATTTTGAAACAAATTTTGTTTAACATTTTAATCTAGTTGTTTATAACGTTAATTATAGTGATGGTTGTTAAATATAATTGAATGTTGTTTTATTAAGTAACCCTTTCCCCAAGAAATCATTGAATTGAGTAAAGAGCATTATTGAGCCGTGATTTTTTACAATTTCAAGCGTGGATCAAGCCATCAAGAATATTTTGAGGAAATCCATCGAGTGTTTGGTGACAAGTCGCGTTCCTTAGGTACCGTACAATGAATTTCAGAGTGGCCGACTTTTCTTAAATGACAGTTTTTGAGCTCCTAAGCCAAAAACGACAGTTACCGAAAATAATATTGGTCTTGTTCAGAACATGATTAAAGAGGACCGGCATATTACTGTCGGGAATATTCAAGCAACTTTAAAGATTGGCGTGAAAGCAATTGAAACCATTTTTTAGACAAACATTTGATGGTACGTAAGCTTTATTCTCGTTGGATTCCCCACAATTTGACTCCAGTCAAAAAGACAACTGTTTGAGATAGTGCAGATCTACACTAGATCGCTTTGACAATGGATCGTTTCATTTGATGTACAACTTCATTAGAGATAGGTAATAATAGTAGGGGAGGATTATTTTGCATCAAGATAACGCTCGGCCGTACACTTCTGCTTGAACGACTGATTATTGGAAAGGCCAAAACATTGAAATAATGGGTCATTTCCCGTATAGTCCAGACCTGGCATTTAATGATTTCTTTTTATTTCCACGTGTAAAGGATAAGTTACGGGGTTTAAGTTTTACTTCGGCCGAAGAAGCTGTTGACGCATTTAAAAATGAAATAAAGAAGCAAACGCGGAAAAATTGGAGAAAATGCTTTGGAGATTGGTTTTCACGGATGCAAAAATGTATTGATTGTGGAGGGGCATGCCTTGAAAAATTATAAATAAATGTGCTTTGCTAAATTGTGTATTACTTTACTAGGCTCAGCGGAAAGAGAACAGCGCTCGTAATATTGAAAATATTAAGTTTTTATATTATTATTTTGTTCATGTTGCTATAATATATATTTTATTTATTAAATTTTCTCTATATTTTGAAGTAATAATGGTAAAATAAATGACACCATTTACATTTATTACTGTATTTATAATAATAATTATACATATTCATTTTGGCACCCACAAAGGTAAAGTTCTGCGCACGCCTATGTTCGTTCTTAACATTCAGTTCTACACATAGTGAATGAATTTTTGTACCTACGATGTGTTTTTGATCACTTTTAGACAGGAAAATTCTTCTTTACTGAGCTAGCTTGGAAAATTGTCTATAAGCATTTAATAAATAATATAATATAATAATATATTATTTATTAAATGCTATAAGTTACTTTCCGATCCCTTCACGAATGTTTCCCTGGCGATCTGTTGTTTATTTATGTATTTCTTATTTCCTCGCAATAAAATATAAAATAATGCATACCTATTAGAGTTGACCCTAAAAGGAATCAAGTCGAATTTCATCCGGGCTGCCCCATAAAGTGGTTCCAAATAAATTTTTAAAAAATCTGAAGTGGTCAGCACATTACCTTTCGTCAGTTCCAAATATTTTGTACAAATTCCATACAGAAAGTTTCTTGACAAGATTCCATATTTCAAGCGCATATTTTTAAAAGTTATAAATGTTTTATTATATGTACCTATGCAATATTTTAACTCAATTGTAATATGTAGGTAATTTATCGATTTAATAAAATAGGTTTCAATTTTTTTGTATTTTCATGAATATTTAAATAATACTGTCAATGACATAATTTAAATTAAAATTTATTAATATTTTAATAACGTTTACATTTAGAAAATAATAAACTAAAAACTGTTTATGAATGAAATAGCGTATATACAGTGTATTTAACGGATGGAGTAGGTACTTCAGTGCTCGCACCGATTTGGTAGGTTGTGTACTCTTAGTATATCATATAAGCACCTCCTCTACGCGCAGGCCAGGTGTCTCTTCAGACGGAAAGACCTATACCTTCTGTCAGTTCTATGTATCTTGTATAAATTCCATACAGAAAGTTTCATGTATCTAAGTGCTGCTATATTTCCAGTAAAATATAATAATATATTAGTATTAAAATATTTTTTTTTTTTATCAAACTATGAAAACAATCAAAAGCTTATTTATATTGTTCTGTAAATAATAGTAACTCCATTAATTCTTCCCTATCTTCAGCTTCCTTTACTTATGAACTTATTGCAAGTCTTTCAATTTTATAGCACGTGCGTGATAAGGAAAAACAAACATCTGATATCAGCGATCGCTAGGCTTATGTTAAACAATATCTGTTTAGAGAGGGGTGGGGGTTAATCAAACAGGGGCTTCGAGAAATTCTACTGTTCCATACACAAAAGACTTTTTGTTCATTGCAATTTACATTCACATATCACCAAAGATAACTTTAATTATAATATTTCGCATAACACACATATTCCGCCATCAAATGGAAAACCAATTATGGATATAATTAATTTCCGCGTCCACAGGTCTACAAGTCTACATCATCCACACAACACAACATTCCCAAGATCGCGTGCATATTTGTCCCACAATTCATTTCATCTACCCCTGCATCCATCTACATCAGCAGGTAATCCTTGGCCGTTGCTTTCATCCCCTTTGTAAAAACACCCTCGCCACCCCATGCATTAACAAATTGATTGTAAGCTGCAGTGGGGTGGGTGCATGTGTGCGGGGGTGGTTTTAAAGTCACCCTCCCCGTGAGGATTTGGATTTTCTTCTTTGTGAGTGAGGGTGTTGAGTGTATTAAAATGACTGGATGCTATGGTTAGTTGAAGTATGGTGGTTTACGAAATGGATTTGATCTCGCTTTGTGTAGTTTTTCGTGAGGGTTGTGCTTTTCACGCCACTTAAGTTCCTGGTATGGGATTGTTAATTATGGCTTTTCACTAAAAGCTTTGTTTATGAGGTTGATGAAAGCTTGTAAGTGAGCTGTAATCATACAAAGAACTAATTACATGGTAGTGTTTTACTGTCATTAAAGTGAAAATGTATATAAATTATACAATAAATAGATTAAATTTGTAGAAAATGTACTGATGGTTACCGTGGTTATATCGGGTATCCCTAGAAACTGGCTCAATTCCTAAAAAAACTATTGTTTATAAATATATTAGTTAACTAGATTAAAATTCGCGTTTTTGATTATTTTGAATTGGCAAAAAACATACATATATGTACATTTTTAAATTTAATTAAATTTTGCTCTTTATTGAATCTGATAGCGTTTTCATCTCCCGTCATACCCTAGGTAAGGGAGGTAATGTAATCGTGCCAAAAATTCGATGGTGAGTTTTCAGTAAATAAGCACGAAATAGGGTCCCTACAAGACGTTTTTACGATTTTTACGATGATGTGTGTGTGTGTGTGTGACGATTTTTTTCGTCCACGATAACACTTCTAAATATTTCTATTTTCCGTATTTAAGATTTCTGCATTCATATAAAAAATTGATTAGATTTTGATTAAAATTGGATAACCGGAAGTGACTCTTTACTTGAAGCCCATAACAGTTTTTAATGAAAATCTATATTAAAATATAATCCAAAACTTTTCAACTTTAGTATTTAAAACTTCTATATCAAGGGGAACAACATATTAGATATTGGCTAAAATTAATAAAGTAGAAGTGACACTTGAAGGTCTGAACAGATTTTCGTGAAAAATATATTATGATGTACTCCAAAACTTGTCAAATTTACTATTTAAGACTTTTATATGAAGAAGAATAACAAATTAAATTTTGGCTAAAATTGATAATCCGGAAATAATACTTTACATCAGGGGTTCCCAAAGTGCGGTCGGCGGGCCAAATGCGGCCCGCAAAGCCTGTGAATTCGGCCCGCGATATCGATACGATATATTATATTTTTATTAAAAAATATATAAGTAAATAGTAAAATAAATAATAAATATTACAATTAAGATACAATAAAATATTTTAATATCTAAAAAAAATTCTTACAGAACTTTTAACCATAAGCGTTTGTATTAATAAAATATTGCTTAGTTTATATTTAAAAAATTATTGTAGTATGTCTAGTTAGTACACATTTGTACAGAAATATAATATAGTAGTCTCAAATAGATACAGAACTGTTAATCATTTCTGTCGCATCTAATGCAACACACAATTTCAAGGAGTCAGTAACGAATCGTTTTTTTCAATGATGTGCGCTGTGCTGCACACTACAACTGTACCATCAGACCTTGTCCTGCCTACCCAGTTGCCCTGAGCAATACAGACCTATGCCATATTAACGAATATTCAAAAATGCACTGCTCCAACTCACTAGAGGTGGGACGAAAAATAGGAAAACGTGCAAGCACAAACAGATCGTCTTTTCTTATTGGTTGCTCAAATTATGAACTAAATGCGTCTTTCGCGCAGTTCTATTTCTATTTGAGACGACAATGCAGTAGTGTTTACATGTGCTAAAATAAGAAATAGTTAAATATATTTAAAACAAAAAAAATCGTGGTTATTGTTTTGATTTTATTCCGTTTTTTTTTGGCCCGCCAAAAAAATCGGTAATATTAAATTGGCCCGCCTAAGAAAAACTTTGGGAACCCCTGCTTTACATGAAGCTCTCAACAGTTATTTCCAAAACTTTTCAATTTTCGTATTTATCATTTTTGATATAATGAGAACAACATTTTTTCTAAAATTTATAAACCAGAAGTGATAATTTACTTAAAGCTCTCAACAGATTTTCGTGAAAAATATATTATATATTCCAACTTTTCAAATTTGGTATTTAAGATTTTTATATTAATGAGAACAACATGTGGAAGAACAGCCTTTGACTGAACCTCGCCTTTGAGTGTGTCTCAATAAAGTTTATTATTATTGTTATTATTATATTATTATAATTATTACGTATTTACTTCACATAATTGCATAAATGATTCGCTTTATTTTCGGAAGTTGTTAAATCATAATTCGGGATAGATAACTAATTTTACCGACTTTTACATCTGGCTATACAAGTTTCAATAAGCCAGGAACTCCGTGTCCAACCGGCTTGTGCCCCTATGCCCTAACCGCTGCTCACGCACATGGCCATGTCACGTCGTGGCACAGGTGGCGTCTCTGTGCCCGGAATGTGAACTACGGCGTAACGTGTGTGCTGTTCGGTGCCTGAAGGTGACTTGATAGGCAGACACGGTGGTGTTATTGCAAACTCCACTAGGTTCAGGAATGTTTTTAGAGATGCCTGATAGCCTGATTTAAACTATATCAAGATTCACAAGATAATAATGATAAATCCGCAGTTATATTTAAATGTTACGTATACTACACATTCAGATTTTTTTTATAGTATTCACTCTGCAAAGTGCAAACTTAACTCCTAAACATTCTTCTTAGTAAATAATAATTGTAGCTCTTACTCCAGAATTGTACAGGGCAGGAATGGTAGAGCTAACAGGTCGATCGCGAAGTAATTTTTGGTTGATCGTGAAGCAATTATTGATCGACCCTAATTATAAATACCAACAGTTATCAAAATCTTGAATTCCAAAGGTATAGTTCACAGCTGTTTCGTGTAAAAAATCCCAACAACAAAGTTGACTGCCCCTGGTATAAGAGAACTATTTATTCAAATTAGGCTGAGACAATTTTCGTTCATATCAGAATCTACAATTATTTCAAAACACTAAAATTTTAATAATCCAATATCACAATACCTTATGTTCCCAAACTCCAAAATATTGTAAGCCATAAAATTCGAGATCAATAACACTGTTATTATTTTATTATTTATTATTTTGATGTAATTTTAGCAAGCCAAAGTATTTATGTACCTAGTGATTGAGAAGAACATTTTTGACTTCTGTTAACTTAAGAATTATTTTGAAAAATCGAAAATACAATTTCAATTAGGTAACAAAAATGACAGTAGCAGAAAGCAGATACAAAGTAAAAACAAGAGGTAATAAAACAGAAGCATTCACCTCGAACATTGTACTCAGACAGGGGGATGCCTTGTCACCAACGCTATTTAACATAGTATTAGATGCAGTAATAAGAGCTAGTGTGTAAAATTGCGAAGCATAATTATTTAGAAATAAATACTAGGTACTAGGATACGCAGACGACATAGACTTGACATCTTTGAAGCAATTGACAGAGCGGGAAAAGAAATTAGCCTAGAGATAAACAAAGATAAAACAAAATATGTTCAGCAGAGTCGGAAAACAAATAGCGCGGGCAAAATTGTATCGGAAAAGGCAGGTATTTGGGATCCATAACAAATTGTTGTTGTTACTCATAGTACTAAAATTATAATATATAAAACAATAATAAGACCAATTCTAACTTACGGATGTGAATCTTGGAACCTAACAAATAGAATAATAAATAAACTTACAATTTGCGAAAGAAAAATTCTAAGAAAAATAATAGGCTCGGTCAAGGCGATATTTGGAGAACGAGGATGAACTTTGAACTGTTATGAGGAATTCAATGAACCAGACATAATTGCCATCGTGAAAAGTCATAGGATCAGATAGATAGGACATGTAGAGAGGATGGAGGAAAATGACCCGATCAAAAGAAACTTCTATAGTAAAATAGGAACAACCAGACCAAAAGGAAGACCGCGAACCAAATAGATCATGTTTTCAAAGATCTACAAAAACTGGGAATTACTAATTGGAGAAATCAAGCAGTTGACCGGCAGAAATGGAAACGCATAGTTGAAGAGCGAAGACCCATCTGAGGGTTGATTAAGCCATTAAGAAGAATAAGTTTTATAGGTAGGTAAATGGTTTCTATGTAACTACGTTTTCAATGTAGCAGCTTGAGCTAGGATTTAGTTAGACTCGTAAGATATTGGTTGATCTTGTAAATTTGGGCTGTTGAGTTTATAAGTTTCCGGGAATGGAGATGATTCTCGATATTTGTAGCGCGCAAACAAAAGAAGGGTGAGAAGATGGTTCATAGAAAAATTTGTGGCATCAAGTTATTTTTATTGTTTTTAGTTAAGTATGTAATTAATATCAATCACGGTAACGAAGTGATACCGTTGCCACTTCGTATACGAGAGGTTCCGAGTTCGAATTACGGATAAGATGTATAGATGTTGGTGTTGGTTGTAATAGAAATACTAACGGTTATTTTCTATCCCACCGCTGCCACCAAAAGATATAAAACTGCTTGCGAATAATTTTGTGAATTAGGGAATAAGAACCAGAATTTATATAAATTTATTTGATCTCGTTGAATATTATTAAAATCGTGGGCAGCATTAAATCTATTCAGAACCCAGCAAGGTAGGTGTCAATATTTAAAACATCGCTGGAAAATTGCAAGTAACCCTGACTGTGAATGTGGTAATATACAAACTATGTACCATATTACGGATGAATGCCCCATGTACCAAATAAGAGGTGTCCTGCAAAATTTACATACTTGTTCTCAGTGGCGCCGACTATGTGGGTGCTCCAGGGCTTGAGCACTGGACAAGAGGAATTGTCGGGTGCTCAGCACTCGACAGGAACGCACGATAGAGAACGATATATACGAATATACCTATTAAACTATATCTATATACCGCTAAAAGGCACACAGGAAATGTCCGGAACATTATATATTTGCATGGACAGGACCCCTTTCTGTGCGCGCATGAGCTTGTAGACGCGTGTCCGAGTGCTAGACGAGAATGATTCACGACATCTACTGTATATTTTAGCAAGCCAGATTAGATGTTTGGGGTGTAATCTGTAATCGCTATGTTAATTTTAACATCCTGTTTAAATTTTTCAATACCAATAATAATAGGTAGACAGTGAATAAAAAATTTAAATGATAATACATTTGTTTCTACTGGGTACAAATTTTAACAGGCTGAAAAAATGAACATGATAGGTACGATACAGAATACATAAGTGCATATTGCATTAGAATATCGAACATAAACATAACCTGCCCAGCACGTTTATTGTAATGTAACTTTGGCCATGTATAATAGTCGCACATTGTGCTGTGCTTAGACAGTTTATCCAGATAAGTCAACAATCAGTTAAATATATTATCTTTTCCAAAATGTTCTGAGATCTGGCATTTTATTTTTGTACATCTCTTAAAAATATATAACTTTCAATTATAAGGCATTTGACCTTGAATGGAAAAAGATTTCGCCCGCGGCGCCTTTTTCCTAGGTACCTTGCATCACCAAAGTTTTATGCACGAGCCGCCATTGTATACCTAGAATACTTCTTTTTAGGTTTCGAGCACCCGACAGAAATATAAAAAGTCGGCGCCACTGCTTGTTCTGATGAAGCTCAAATATGGCTAAGAAACCTAAAGCTGGAAATTTAAGTGCGTTATAAAGTAATTTATATAGTCATATTTTATTATTTATTTCATTTTTCTACTTCTTTTTATTGTTTTAATGTTTTATTAATATTTATTATTGATTGTATTGCTCATGCCATTTGAAATATATTAAAATTTATAAAATTTTGTTATTATTGGAAATACGTGTTTGTTTCTGAACGGTTAGAAGAAAAACTATCTCGTCTCCATCTAATACCGTTTCCAAGCCGGATTGGATCACCGTAGGAATGTGAACCTGAACCTGAACCTATCCTCTTGGGAATGAAGAATTCATGTTCCCAATTTAAAGTAGTGTCAAACAATACGGCTCGGTGTGTCTACTATGGATGGACCTTAATGTGCTAATAATAATATAAACGATAAACGAATGTAAAAAATGGACTACATACAGTATTACACAATGTTAAATACAGGAACGAATAGATATTAGAAGATAATATCCAACAAAATCTAATAGGCCTTTGCAAACGCGCCTTCGCACAGTTCAAACTCTGGTCACGGTCTGGCAGTCTTGTGGTGGCAGCGGTAACGATTGAACGGCCTGCTTAAATACCTGTAGCGACCGCTGCACACGGCTTTCCCCTTCGCAAAACTCTCTCGCCACAGGTTTACCCTCTGGCCCCAAGCTACACCATGTAGCGTGTTAGATTTATACACGAAAATATGCCAAACTTTTCTCTACCACATAGGTGCTATCAACACCACAATGGGTTTGATTGAATGGGGAATAATATCCGCCAAATATATACACAACTTTTCGGGCAGTACATTGGCAAGGGAGAGAGAAGAAATAAAGAAAAGTTCTTTTCGTACTTTAGACAATACTAGTACAGTAGCGATAATAAAATTTCGGACAAATTTAAGAACTAGCGAAACTTCCAACACAATTAAACATAAATTATCAACGCCAAAATCACCTTATAATCACTATATGAATGACATGAATATTTAAATAATTTTAATATATAAAAATGACATTTATTAGCGCCTGTTACACTACCGTTTCTATTTCATGTTTCACCGTTGATTGGACGGAGATGGCGTATGCTCCTCTATAACATGTACGATAATGCTATAGCGAATAAAAGTCTCATATAGGCCACGTGTATATGACAAAGATGCTAGATAAATGTTTAGTAATTCTTGCCGCAGAAATTGATGACGTAATTATTAACTTGAACCTGAAGCGTCTCATTTGGTGAATTCATGAAAGTTTTTTTTATCTTTTTCTTTACTTATAAAATACTCGTATCATACATTCAGTGGGGTCCCGTGGGCGCATGTGAATGTCTGGTTTCGAATCTGGGGAATCGGGTTCGATCCCGATCAACACTAAAAGAAATATATAATGGCACAAAAGTGACTCCTGTGATGCACTCTCCACTCCAGCAGTCAGTGCCCGTGAGGTGACGCCTGGTAAAGCCCACACGATATAAATATGTTATGATCATCACCGAAATCTGTGTACAATGCAGATTGGCACACCCAGAAGTGGGTAATATGACGTGATGATATTTATTTTAATTATACATTCAATACAAAAATAAACAAATAAATAAATATTAAAATTACACACAGTAGTTTTTGAGATATTTTTAATAAAAATCAAGTATAACTCTTTTACTAATGGATATTCGATAATAATTTGTAATACCTTACCAACATTACCTGAATTTTTTTGTATTACATTTCATTGTATTGAAAATGTAATTTATTAGTCACGTCATACGTTTTCCGCCAATCAACATTCAAAATCTCTCTAGTTCTAGTTACATGTGTATTACAGAGATGATAAATAACAGAAGAAATTATCACCTTATTTACATTCGTTACTAGGGGATTTGTTTTCTTTATTTACAATATTGACATTTAATTTTGAGTATACAAATGTACAGTAATCGTTAGTAAATAGTAAATTAACCATGTCGTAAAGCTATACGAGCTCAGTCGCACATTTTCAGAACTAACATTTTTTATATACAAATCATTTATAGATAAACAATCAAGCATAATAAACACTTGCAATTAATTAACAACATTTAATATACAGGGTGTTTTTTTTAAAACACTATAAATAGGTATCTCAGTAACGAATTTACGTTGTGTTATATCTTGAAATCATACCAATAGAAAAATTATTTTTGTGCGCCATTGGATAAACACTATAATATTGTGACATTTTTATTTGAAACAGTTTTCTCGATAACTGATAGGTTAGAAGTAATTTGAAGACGAAAAAAAATACAAATAATCAGTTTTTCGTCATTATCTAGTGAGACATACATTTTTTTTTATTAATTTAATTGCTAGAATTTCAGTGAATTTAATACACGTATCTGCCCCTCCGCAGACAACCTATATATAATAAATTTTAATTCTGAAAAAATAACCATCGGCACAAAACTCCTTGGTCCAATACATGTGTGACTGGGCTCGTATATGCAAAGTTAGGTTACAGCACGCACAATGTGTCATAAAAATTCATTACGTTCTCTCATTAATTATAAGCTCGTGTTATGATTAATAATCGAAGACATTGCTCGTGAAACCGAAGCAACACATTTCAGTCGTACTACTAACTCGTGATATATGCATCTCGGTTTCACTCGAAAATATCATCGATGATAATCATATCATTTACTATATTCCGTATCAGAATATAATTCATTAGTCACGTGACATGATTTATAATTTCCACCAATCAATATTCAGAATCTCCCTAGTTACATGACTATCACAGCGATGATAAAAAACAATGAATTTATCACCTTAGGTATATATATATTCGTTAGAGGATTTGTTTTCTATATTTGCAACATTAGCAGTTGATTTTAAGTATGAATATATGTGGTAATCATTTTTGATACCAACAGCGAAGAAAATAAAAAGGCAATTGTAAAATTAACCATGTTGTAACACAATATATGAAAAGTTAGGTTAGCACCCCGCACAATGTGTCACAAAAATGCATTATATTTTCTCATTAAATATAAGCTTGTGACATGATAAATAATCGAAGATATTACTCGTGAAACCGAAGCAGCACAATCTGCAACATCGATGATAATCATTCATATCACTTGTTATATATGACAATAATTTGTAATAAATTGCATTACACTGTGTTGCAGTTCTTGACAATAAACTAGTAATGTAAGTATTGTGATCCAGTATGACCTCTTCGTTAGAGCTTCTCAGAGGCAGACACGGTGAGATTACCGTTTGAATTTAGCGGTTACGGCGCCTGGGTTGGGTTACGCAAGGGTTCAGGCCGCAGATGGCGAGCTGATGGAGCTTAGCCCGAACGGTAATGAATTGTAGCAGCGACGCAGCCACCAGTTTGTTTTATGGACCAACTTGATGCCTGTCTGCCAGGATAAGGATAAGTACGATGCTTAATCCCCTCAGCTTAAAACTGTTTTTAAGGGTTATGTTGTATTTTATTAAACGCTGATTGAAATTTTTATTTCTGAAATATTAAAATTAGTACGTCCTTGCCCTTATCCATGAAAATTAAAAGATAATAATTATTAATCTAAGGGCTAATCTTACAATCACTGGTTAAAATTTCAACTGTTGGTTAAGCAAACAAAACAGAAACGAAAAGAAGTGTTAACACGTTGGTTGCCGGTTTAATTTTGACATTTTTTTTCTGACACAAAATTTATTTTTCCTTTACTCGTGCAACACCGACGCCAAATATTTCCAATTTTAAATGGCACAAAATTGACTCCTGTGTTGCACCCTCCGCGCCAGCAATGAGTGCCCGTGAGGTGACGCCTGGTAAGCGCCCGCACGGTACAAATATCTCATCATTACCGAAATCTGTGTACAAAACAGATTGGCACACCCAGCAATGGGTAATAAGCCGTGATGATATATTTATTTATTTTATTTCTTTAATGATAACATATTTCAAATTTGTTTGACATATCAACTTATTTCAAGTGAAATGAATGAAAATGATTGAAAAATAATGCAATTGTGGGTAAGCATGATAATAATTTTATGCGCATAAAACAAAGAAATGTCAACTTCTGACGTTTCTGCAGTTATATTTTACTCCATAAAGTTACATTCCTGTAGTGCAGAGACAGTAGTAGAGAAGTCAGCAATAAATAGTCAGAGGAAATGAAATCAATTCCATTTCATCTGACAACAGGATCCATAACTTCCTTGTAGCTATCACACTGGAGTAAGTCAGCGATATGAACCGAAGTCATGGATAATGCGGGACAAGTCAAGGCCCTTTCACTCTAGAAGTAATATCGCTGACTTTTCACGCATTATCCATGACTTCGGTTCATATCGCTGACTTACTCCAGTGTGATAGCTACAAGAAAGTCATGGATCTTGTTGTCAAATTAAATGGAATCGGTTTTATTTCGTCTGACTATTTATCGCTGACTTCTTTACTGCGCATGTGCAACTGTTTCTGAAGTACAGGAATGTAACTTTACGGAGTAAAATATAACTGCAGAAACGTCAGAAGTTGACATTTTTTGTTTGATGCGCATAAAATTCATTTTACTTGAAATAATTTGATACGTTAAACACATTTGAAATATGTTGTCATTAAGGCCTGTGTCCACGATGCTAGAAATCGTTCTGAGTTCTCGATCACATTTTTTGATCATACACATTGAACTTGTATGACTACAGATGTCAGGTTGGTCGAATTTATGAAGTTAGTTTCAGCCATTTCTACCAATACTAAAAACTAAAAAAATAAAAATTATCCCGACAGTAAGTAAATCAAATTTTTACAACAAATATATAAATTTATTTTTAAATAATTATTTATAATCAATATCAAAAATAAGTAGAATTATGTAATATTTTCTAACCTTATCATTTTCAAGCTTATCAAACATCAAACGTCAAGATTTTAAATTGGTAACAGTTAAATGAAATTAACAACTAGTACGAAAAAATGGGACAGAACGCATTTTTCCATTGTAGTTTTCTATTCGATTTTTGCGTCCGAGTTGGTAGTGTCCACGATCCGAGATATCGAATTGCGAACTATATCCGAGAACTCTGATCGATTATTAGGATCGTGGACACAGGCCTTTAAAGAAACAATATCATAACCAACTTCAAGTATGAAAATTCACTCTCAGAGAAAACGGTTGTTCGAAATTACAGTGTGATAGATCGAGTTGGTCATACAAAATAAGTCAGCGAAAAAAAAAATCGGAGATATGATTGTAGTGCGATAACAGATATTACTTCTAGTGTGATAAGGCCTTAAGATAACTCAATTATAATTATATGAAAAAAAATTACGTCTATTTCAAATAATAATAACGTAAAGTTTTAAAGTCGGTAAATCAAAATTTAATATCTTACTTATCTAACATCGTTCCTCAATAAATCATATCTTTAATTATGTACCAGAATCAGGATTTAAAGGGTAGTATATAACGATATAGGGAGCACGTCCAGTTTATAGTAAATTTACGATAGTCGTTAAATCTTCAGCGCAGCGCTTGGGCATCAATAAGATATAAATCCATTATTATTCAACAAGTGAGGCTGATGTATTTTTAATCTCAAAACCGCGAGAAAAACGCCGAAGAGGCTGCAAGTTTTACTACGTTAAAATATTAACTCTTATGATACGCTTTTCACTTAAATATTAAGATGATGGCAGATAATACGAGAAGAAAATTACGTCCCCGCAAGTAAGAAAGATTTTTTATTATTTTTTCGTAATTATAATTCAAGTAGCAGGTCGATTTTTCAATCTTGGAGTTCTCCCAAGTGTAAGGATGCAACCGCGATATTAAATATTTCATAATGTCTTGCTTCTTTATTTGTTTTCCCTGGAAATTTACCTCAAGCTAAGTTTTTATTTGCTCGTAAAAGTGTTACTTAAGTGAATTGTTAATCATTTGGAATCTAGTACAATCGCTTGCATTAAATTGCTTAGGAAAATATAAGTTTATTTTAAACTACAGTATAAGAATAACAGAACAACTATTCTCATTATAATATATTAGATTAAAATGATGCGAGAGAAGATTATTATATTATCTGCAGCTTTGAAGGAAAACTATTGGATTAACATTTTATTTTTAAACATAGTTTCTTTCGACATTTATATATATTCTAGGTTTACATGCAGTTTTAAAATTGGTTTCAGTTTTCAGTCAAAATTACGCGAAACTTTACATGCAATTTTCAAAACAGGTTTATGAATTGATTTGAAAACAGTTTCGGCGCATGCGCATTTGGCTGATGACAGTGACAGATCCTCTTCACTCCAAATTCTTCGATTTGCCATTATTCCAATTATTTTTTCTACTTTGTACCACTATGCACTAAAACTACACAACTGTCAGTTTATTCATATGTTAGTAACACCAAGTAACACATAGCGACAGAAAATTTATGTTATCTACGCATGCGCAATATTGAAACTGAATTTTAAGTGTTTAAATGACTAGTTTTGAAACTAGTTCCCAGGCCAAACCTAAGAATTTTAGTTTTGGTTTGAGATAATTCAAAACCGTTTTGACACTGAATACATGGCGTTTTCAAAACTACCAACGTTTTGAAAACGGTTTGAAAACTGCATGTAAACTCAGTAATATTTAGTCGAACGTATTTTCAGCAAACGCTATTCCATCGAAAAAAAATCTTTTAGCAAGTTCGCAAAAAACTCCTGCACGGTTTCTTTCAACTCCTTATCTGAAGAGAAAGGTTGACCCCACAATTTTTTTCTGAGCTTGGGGAATAGGTAATAGTCGCACGGTGCCAAGTCAGGGCTATAGGGTGATGACTTATCTCTACAATGCCGCAATCGATTACTTCTGCGACTTTTCAAGCTTTATGCACCTTGCATTTATTGTCATGCAGCAGCATAATCTTCTGGCTGTAGTTGCTGGGTATTTTTACGCGTATAGCAGCTTTTAAATGGTTAATTGTTTACTTGTGTACATCTGCTGTGATGGTAGAGCTTTTCCTTCGATCTGTCAAAACCAAGTCTCCAACTTTTTTGATGTTTTCCATCGTTCTTGCTTCTACGGGTCTTGCGCATCTTGGGTCATCTCGAATTGATACTCTGCCCCACTGAAATTACTTACATCAAAATTTTACTGTAAAATGGGAAGGCGCACCTTCCCCATACCTCCCTCCTCCTTTCATGGATTACTTTCTGTCTATTCCTTTCTTTTATTAAGAATTTTCTAACGCCTCTCTCTTCAAGCTTCACCTCACTCACTTTATCTCAACTAAACGTCTGGTAGAAACTACAGCTTGATTTGTACTAAACGTGGTCAGTAAATCTATAAATGTCGCTGCAACTTGACAACAAAAAATTGCTACTGTCACTTGTTATTTTCATAGCTAGGTAGATAATATAAAAATCTCCCCTCGTATATATTGGAGATTTCGGTAATGTCAACATAACTGTAGACAGGGTTGGCAAAAATCATGATTTGATTTTTTTTATTTTTAAAGACATGTTGGTGTTATTGCACTTTTGATTATTTTAAAAGCAATATAAATATTTTATTTCATAAACGAAAACGAAATCTGTAATAAAACCCCAAGTAATGCGCGCCTGTTTAAACTTTAAACTTAACCCATGCCTACCTATATAAAACAGTTCTAAACATGTCTTGTATGGCACTCTGTAAAAAGCCTAAAACGGATATTTTATTTTACGTTTATCTCATGACATGAACCTGTTATATCAAGAAATTTTGGCTCATTTGATGCAGTATTTAATTCTGACATTTTTTGTAGTTACACTTTAGTTCTAAAATTAATAGGGCAGAATTTACAAATATATGAAAATTTGACCATTGTATTTACTATGGTCCATAAAAAATGTAGACACCCGGTATACATGTATATTTCATATTATATTACCATAGTGGAATTTTCTTTTTGTAAACTCTGTGGGTATCTAAAATAATTTGAAAAACAATTTATTTTTCAACAAAAATGTATTATTTTATAAAATTTTATTTAAATCAATGATTTAAAAAAAAAATCAGTTGATTTAACATATAATTTAAATTGTGATTTAAATCAGGCCAACCCTGACTCTCACTGTAGGTACTTGGCAAAATCTCACCAACAGTCAATAAATTAATGAAATAATAAATTTTAAAGAACAAATGCATTTGAAAAAATCTGATGTGGCCATCTCATTACCTTCCGTCCGTTCTATGTAGTTTATATAGAGTGATCAAAAATGGCTGAAGGTAACTTGACATTTTTTGTTCCACTAAAATGTCAATATTACATTTCAATTTTTCATAATTCGTCAAAACTATATTCCACATATGACAGATGATGACAGCTGCATGACATTTGATTAATATTATTGCCGTACGTTGATTCATTTGATATTTGTTTTCATTATGGATTTTAACGAAGAGTGTGATAAATTTCTTCTTGCCGCATATTTTCGTTCAGCTGAACGTAACAAGACGGTACTTGGCAGTATGGTTATGATAGCTAGCAAAATTTGAAACTTACGCTCATGGAAACAGTAATGCCGTCATATTAAGTAAGCGGCAAATGTCAAAATGGTATGGAACGGCATGCTTCAGCCATTCTTGATCACCTCGCAAAAGATTCTATTTCTTGTACATTATCTTCCGGCAATTGTATGTATTTTGTACAAATTCCAAACAGAAAGTTTCTGGCAAAAGATCCTATATTTCCAGTAAAATTATTACACAAACATACTTTGTCAATAGGGGATTACAGCTCAATCGAATTAAGATAAATTAGTAAAAAATAGTGAAACCAGATGCTAATAATGAATATTAATAAAGAAATAAAATGATATAATTGAAATACTTCGGAAATAAGGGGGTTTTTGTTTTAGCAGCTCGTCACCCATATGAATTCCATATATATATTATTTTGATTAGCGACTCAAAGACCACCTATAAATATATAACGAATACCGAGTTAGGGCGTGAAGTCGACAACCAATGGAAGTAGAGATATTTAAATAGCGGAGTCATGACTATCAGTTCAGTACTGCAATTCTCAAACAGTTTTTATTTGAATATAAATTTCTTGCATTAAACTTAATAATTTTGATACACTTGCATTATAAATTATAAAGCATGTAGACTTGTACAGTGTTATAATATTAATTTTTTTATAAATATAATTTTAAAATAGCATACATTTCAAAAACATTTTAGATCCACGAAGAAAACAGTTTTATATAAAAACTTATATTCGTGACGTAACATCTATATTTTCAAAATTTGGAAGATCATAACTCGCTCATTGATAGGAATTTTTTCACCGGATTTTCACTAATAGTCTTAGTTTTACTTATATTTTCTGATGAAATTATATAAAAAAAATGGTGGAATCCCCTATTGCACTTGACACTGACATCTTTCAATCAGAATAGTAGCTGTTTCTAAAGATGGCTACTTTATGAAATGTTTTAACTATATATCCATTTAATATGAAGTATAAAATGCAGTCGAGTCGTATAAAGAATAAAATATTCTTTAATATTTATAATAACATGGTTCTTCCAAGATCGACGTGACACCTGACATAGGCAGAGGAATCAAATCCCTTTCTAAGGAATAATATAGCTTATTTGTATGTACCTATGTAATCGTATTCTGTAAATTAAGCCATACGATAAATAATAATAACATTAAATGTGAAATAATGATATTTAACGTAGGTTTTTCAAGAAAACTATTAAAATCTTCAAATTAATTAGAGTACTTCTGGTTGACCAGTTGTAACCAAAATCTAATCAGCTCTTCATATAGATGTAACGAAGAAGAATATGAAAGAATCATAATTTTTGAAATTATAGTATTAGATTTATCGCAGACGAAAGTTTTGTGACACACATACCTACATACATACACACACATGCAGACATCATTGTAAAAATAGTAAAATCGTATTCTAAGGAACCTAAAACGTGCTCATTGATTAAAAACTCATCATCACAATGTTTGACCAAAGACAATAACTTCCTTACCCAAACGTGACGGAAGGATAAATTAATGCCAGAACTTTTATAGCAGTCGAATGCTAGTATTTTAATAAGAGTTTCACAAGGAGGCAATAGAACGTTACTTATTAATTCAACCTTTTTTCTCAGAGTGTCAAACACAACACAATCTCTTCATCCACAATTCATCTTACTTTTGTCCAAATAAATAAACAATAAACAACCAACAAACCATCTTTACCTTCCATGTAAGATTCACCACCTTTCTTGAATTATTGACACTTTCACCGCGTCCTTTACATTGTCCTATATCGTCTTTCTCTACTTTAACACCCGCCTTGTATCATCCTCTGAATATTTCATTCCTGCTTTTGTATATTCCTGCTTGTGTTATTCCTGCATGACGCATTGTGGGCATAAATCTCGCAATGATGCAGGTATGCGGCATTTACAGCTGTATTTTATTCACGGAGATTATTAGTTAATGTTTATCTTCGCGAAGAGAGCTTGGTGTGGTTTTAAGAGCAGGTGATGTATGTGTTGCAAGGGGAAAGGGGGTTCCAAGAGGGTGAAGATCCCGGGACTTAAACGCGGAATTAAATAAGGAGGATTACAGTGATGAAATGGAAGGGTATTGGATATGGGAGCTTTATAGCGGTTGAATGGTATTATGAAGGAGTAATATAAGATGTTACATTATAGTGTGCTTGTATGACTCATGAGATTAACACAAACGTCAACAATGATAATTGAAACTAAGAAACGGAACATTTGAATTTTTAGTAGTTACTATAATCGACAGGAAATTAAAAATACCTTTGTTAGACTAACCGATGGATACAGGTATCCGAAAAATGTTTGTTGAGTTTTGAATGGGCTCTATTTGTTGAATTTGTAATCTAGTTAGATTATTAATGTAACGTGAGGGGGTACCTACGACATTTGGTCCGCGAGCCTCCAACCAGTGCCGACGCCTATGATAGAAGCGTTTCTAGAGAAATAGGCGATCGATTACACAGATGCGGCGCGCGGAAACAACGAATATGAGGCGGGCAGTTATGTAAACAAGGGGGAGATAAGCGTAATTACCCGGGCATTATTATATCGGTTGAGTTGAGACGTTGCTAGAATGTTCTAGCATATATATATATATATATATATATATATATATATATATATATATATTAGAGCAACTATATAAGCAACGTATTTGTAGGTGAAGACAGAGTTATACAGTTACAGTTGATATAGATAGTTATATAGTGAGTTTGCTAGCACAGCAGTATCGTGGTGAGCGTATGCAGTTTAGTGTCGAGTGGAGTAGATAGGAAGTTACTGGTATACTGGGATAGCCGTGGAAGTGAATAGTCGGTAGTTTTGGGGAGTATTGAGACGCGAGACGCTAGTTATACGGGGAGAGTAACGGCGAGTGGAAGTGGATACTCGGCAGTGGTGTTGAAGAGTTGGCTTACGGACAGTCAATGATACTGAGGCCGTGGGAGAATTAGTCAGAAGAACAGTTAGATATATAGACAGACAATCAGCTAGTGAGTGAGAAGGAGTGAAGTCTGTCCGGGCAGTTGAATATACAGACGCTGTGGAGGTCGGAAGACAGTCAGTTGGACGTCAAATAAATAAATAGATATTGTTAGTACAAGAAACTTTTAAAGTATAACATAAAGTTACACTGTAGTTTTAAAGTGATACCAAATATTTGTATATTCAAAAAAAACAACTTAGTTATTAATCATTTTTTAAAATTATGAATTTTTTTTGAAAGTTTTCCATGACATTTTGTACCTACTTTGTTTGGGGAAATATTTATATTTTGATGTTATTTGGGTCGCTTTCTTTCGGTTCGGAAAAATCGGATTGAGCAATCCAGATCGGATCGTACACGTCCTTTTGGTTTTTGATCATATACCCTCACTACAAAATTCTGGATTGGGATTTAAATTTTCGAATCAGTTTTAAACAGCGATTACGTCAATCACATTGCTCTGATTGCTAGGTACAGAGAGGTCCGCTGGTAATACTGTTGATGTTTTTTTATTTGTACAAGCTGTACAAAAAATAAATTTTCGTTTTGTTTGAGATGTAAGTTTCTCGACATACGAGTACCTATAACGAAAATTACCGCGGAGGTGAAGTATAAATGTATTTTTTCTGTCCATTAACTAAGTAAGTGTGATGTTACTAGTATGTATTAATTTGTTTTTGAATGATTGTATACTCTGATGAAGGAATAACATCGATTTTTTAAGAACAAAGATGTTTGACTGAAATTTGAGTAATTTTTAGCATCTAATTAACGCCAACGGTGGAAAGTAGTATTTCATAAAAACTGCAACCTCCATGTGTTTTCAGTGAAATCCCTGTGTTTATATTAAATATAATCTAAGGAAATAATGGAAAACAAATATTTACATAAATTAAAACATTTTATTTTCAAAATGTGTTTCGAAATATTCGCCAGACAGAATTTATTTCGATCTAACAGTTATCAAAGTAAATGTACAATCAATAATTACTTATCAGTTTTCTTTGACACGTTGTAGTAACAAATGTCAATTCAGAGAAAAAAATAAGTAACTGGAATTACAGGACAGATTGCATAATATATTCCAGATTATAACTTGTTATTTATATGATTTTTGTTGTATTGCTGAATAGAAACAAATATTTCCCACGATTATTTACATTATAAGTATGTTGTTAAATAAATTTATTTTCGATAAATTAAATTTAAATTAAAACCCCGTAATTATCCCTAACCTCAACTAATAATTTGCATTCTATTTAAGCATTTTCCAAACGAACTGAAGCATCAAGGTTCGAATATCCAAATTAGTTAACTCATTGGCAGTCCGAGATCGACCTACGGCGTGGATGAATATGTATGAAAGTAACTACATTTGGTTAAACCTTACTCGTAATTACAGAATCGTGTTTAAGGATTCAAACACTTCCAAATTCATTCATTTCTGTTGAATGACAATTAACCAAAGCCTAAAACATTTACAAGAAAACAACATAAATGAGATGAATGGTATTGTATGCAAGACGAATTCTGATTTTCCTACACAAGAATGATAATCACTTTATAATGTACCGTTTATGTAATATGAATAATTATATAAAGATTAATTATATGGGACTCTCGCATGTAATGTTGTCGTAATATGAAATATTTAAATATGCATATTTGCGTAAATGCAGTTTGTCAATTATTTCAAAATTGAATAATAACTATTATAACAATAATAATAATAATAATAAATACCTTTATTGGCGAATATTCAGCAATAGCTGTTCTTCCATTAACCTTACATAATAATTATAATAACATGAACATAAAATTTGCAAATATAGCGAAGCGAACAGATAGTGGTGCACAACGAGGCGAGAGTACTCTCGCATCTCGTCTCGTCTCGCTGCATTATGCGAGACGAGAACGAGAGCGAGATTGCAATTTAAAATTCGAGGCGAGATCGATATAATAACTGCGAGAAGCGAGAAATCTCGCGAGATTCTCGCGAGAGTCTCGCAATAAAAAGTATTTGTAACTTTATAGCTTTGATTCATAAATTCAATGAAAAATGTACCATACAGGAAGTGGAGTCATCGGTAATTCGTGCATAGAATACGTGAATGTGAAAATTATATGAATTGACTATATTTTATTGAGTCTATCTAGAGTCGAATGATATCGGTCGCAGAGCGAGGAAATGCAAAATAAAGACTAAATCGGTTTTGCATCTAATAGAACTAGTTTTTCTCCATCATTTCAGCCCCTAATTCATCCCAATTCAAACTATGCTTAATAAAATTCTTGTCGTCCCTGAAAAGTAAAGGATTTTATATTAAGCGTCGATAGGAGCCAACACGGATTGAAGCGGAGTGATTGGTTGCCAGCGGGTTCCCAGTGTAGCGCTTTGTTATGAGTAAATCTTACTTAAATAGTGGCATATATGATAAAGTGTAGAAACTTTTAGTTACATAAAAGAATTTTTTTAATGTTTAATTAGTTTTACTGATGACAGAATGTATTAACAGATGTTCGTATTGAAATAATTTGCTGACTAGAATTTAGTGTTTCGTCTCTTTATTATAGTTATACGACTGTAAATACACGGAAGACGGAACGATTGGTGCGAACTTGTCTTTTGTAGTTCAACTGATACGTAAATAGCGAGGTAAATACGTAGTGCGCAAGCGCTTATTTTTACAGCGAGACTCTCGCGAGACTCTCGCGCGAGAACGAGACGAGATCCAAAAAAATGTGCGAGAACGAGAGCGAGATCGAGATTGCAGATCCGAAAACGAGACGAGATCGATATTTTATATTTCTTGTCTCGTCTCGCCTCTCGTGCATCACTTGAACAGATAATAAGTGTGAATCAGAAATAAGAATTTAAATAAGCAATCAATAATAAATAAGATATAATATTGTGGTAATGAGTACAAGGACTTCAAAGGAGTGACATGTCATTTTGTAGTAACAATTTTTTTACATTCTTAACAAAAGTATCAGGCTTGAGAGAAATAATTGAGGGTTAAATATTATTGAGAGTCGTAGGAATAGAAAATGTGCGTTTACAAAATGCGGAATGAAATTTAGGGATGTGATATTTCAAATTATTCCTTAAATTACGGCTATGATGAATAATACGCATAGTTAATTTGTTATAAAGATAAGAGGGAGATTTATTCTGAATTACGCGATGTGCGAAAGAAGCTATATGCAAACATCTAGTCTGTTTCATCTCCAACCAATTGAGCACTTTTAAATAAGGCGAAACGTGTTCATGTCTTTGCAAGCCATTAACGAATCTAACACAGCAGTTCTGCACTTTTTGTATTCTGTTGGTATCAAAAATAGTAATGTGTGGGTCCATAAACTGTGTCACAATAATTAAATATAGATAATACAAGACTACTGGATAGAATCATACGGTTGTGTTTTGACAGGATGAACCTGTTCATATAGAGGTTCTTTAAGGCAAGATAAGCTTTTTTAATCAACAAGGTTACATAATCAGTAAACCTGAGCTTATGATCTATAACTAGTCCTAGATTTCTTGCGGAATTTGAATGTTAATATTGGCCTCATTAATTTTAATGGAAATGGCATTATTCAACAGCAACTCTTTTCTTTTAATCTCATTACCAAACAACATAACCGTAGACTTAGATTCATTTAAGTGTAAACAATGTTTTTGCAAAATTGAGCTAATACCTCTAAGTCTGCATTCATGTTGTCAACGGCAGTTTTAGACTTACTTGGGTCAAATGATATACAATTGCGTGTCATCAGCGTACATATGAATGTTACAAAAGCTTATACTTTTATTCAAATCGAATACGTATATTGAAAATAGAAGCGACCCTAAAATAGAGCCTTGAGCTACACCTTTAGAAATAGAACAATGACTGGAGTTAGTATCATTTATATTAACTACTTGAGAGCGATTAGTTAGGTAACTTCGTATGAATTCAATGCTATTATTATTAAAACCTAGATAGTGCAATTTAGAGAGAAGAAGTTCGTGATTCAATGTATCGAAGGCCTTGCTGAAATCTAGTAGGGCTAAAAGTACCAAACGCTTACTGTCAACGTCAATAACAATATCATCAACGATATGTTGCAATGCAGATGTGCTGTAACCTCGCCGAAAACCAGACTGAATTTCTGGTAGAATATTATAATTATTTAAATATTCTAAAATTTGGGAGTGAATAATTATTTGTCAATACCTGCTTCATATTTTATAGAATTTTATTTTAAATACATATATTCAAATTACCTTCAACAATATTACAGTTCACCATTCTTTCCTTTCATTTCTTAGAAGCTCTCAGTAAATCTTTTAGAATGCTTTCAAAATAACCAATTTTTCTTCAGACGAAAATTTTTTACGCCGTAGTCCAAAAAAAGTTACACATTATTAAGAATAATAAAATCACGTAGAACACAATTTACTGTATCATTTTAAATAGTTTGTTATTTTTTATATGTCGTTTGAAATTAATTGCGAAAGTTAAGTTAGTTAATCAGTTTTTTTAAAGTCGCTCATTGAAATCTTCTTCTTATATATAAAAGTGATTTGATGATACAAATCTACACCGTTTTACATTTCGACGCAAAAATTTTTCAGCTTTCAAACGTGTCGTAGTAGTTAAGAATTCAAAATTTTGCAAAGTTTTTAATAATTAATTTTCAAAATGGACATGGATAGCATTGGCATTGGTTCCGAGAACGGCCAAGAGCAGCGTTCCGGAATTCGGAAGTATTCGCACCACTAGGGAGTGCGCGCATAAAATAAAAATTTGACGTGGCCAACACAATACCTCCCGCCATTTAATTATTCATTTAAATATATGTACTTACATATTTATTTATGCTGGAAACCGTATTAAGTTCCATTCCATATAACTACGGTTCTATTTACTATTTTCTTTTTAAAACGTTACTATTATTTATTTGAAATGAGTTCCTTAACAGTGACATTTATCTGTCAGTTACATACATTTGAGATATGAACTGTGTAACCAAGGAGTTGTGTTTGTTTAAAGCGTAGGCTCCGGGATTTAAATTATAGATAATTTTATAAATTTAGCTATAAAATATACAGAAAAATTATTAATGTAAACCTGTAGAAAATTTAATAATCTTTAATTTTTATAATAACATAAATCTCGAAAAAATAACATTTAAAAGTATTTTTCGAAGAAAAACTATTTTGAGCTTCAAATAAAGTGCACACACATATACACACACACACACACACACACACACACACACACAAACACACACACGCACACGCACACGCACACGCACACGCACATGCACACACACACACACACACACACACACACACACACACACACACACACGCACGCACGCACGCACGCAGACATCATCGTGAAAATGTTAAAATTGGATTCTAAGGGCCTTAAAATATGGTCATTTACCAAAATCTCTATATGCGATTTTTAGCACGATCCCTATATTTCCATTAACATGGGTAGCGGGAGGTAAAAACGCGAGTGCAGCTATCTACATCTATAAAATCAAATTTGTTGACTTATCGTTGAAACCGATAAAAATGAAAATACCTGCACCGATTAATGTCAAATTTCGCAAATACATACAAGAATTACCAAAGAAGGTTCTTATATAGTCAGAACTATTAGTATATCGTTATATATCGTTATGGTACGATTTATAATTTAATTAAACAATTTCACACCAGCACACCGAATTCCAAGGACACCAAATGCTCTGGGTTGCGAAGCCCGCGGGGTATCAACTAGCGATTTATAATTTAATAGTTTTTGAGTCAATTTTACAGCTTTGACACATTTTAAATCTCTCAGAAATAAGTTTGAAAACATTACAAACAAAGATTGGTTGCAATGCTTTTAAGAATGGAAGGTAGAATGGTCAAGTGTATTATTGTTGAGATAAACTACTTTAAACATTTAAAATATGAATCATATTCCTTATTATCAATAATTCTAGCGTAAACTTCGTATGTAGGTAAATAATGTTTAGAATTTAGGTCTAATAAATCATTTGTCCAAACATAAAATGGGTTAAAGAACGTAAGTGATGATGATGAAAATAAATTCAGAAGCATAAGCTTCAAATAAACCAAGGAATTAAACAAAAGCATGTTTTCCTCTAAAGTAACAAAACAAAGCACTTAAAATCAAAGCGTTCATAGATCAGAGAAAACCAAACCATTCCTAACGCATGGCAATTAAGTAAGTCGTATTCATTTCCATGAAAACAACATAAATGAGATATATGTGATAGTACACACGGCTCCGTCACTGTTAGTATCAGATTTACGTGCTTCGGCCACTCAGCTGGCATTCATCTAATTTCGTTCCGCTCTAGTTAAACTTTTCACAGACGAGATTGAATTTACATAGCGAAATACGAAGCGATGTGTAAGATCGACGGAGGGTATGCTAACAGTTGAGATGTGGTTGGCGCAAGCGTAAAGCACTATCGTTTTCATCCGAGCTACAAATTTCTAACCTCAAAATTTATGCGAAGTTATGTATTTCACGTTTTGCAATTTGCGTAGTGGTGAGTAGTAGATTCTGCTGTTTCTTCGTGTTTTGGGTCATATTTTGTACAAAGGAAAATAATGTACTTTTAGTTATTCATATTGTAAGTACCTACAAGAAAAAAAACTTCGTAAAAAATATGAAAATGACATTTTCCTCGCTTAATTTAGTTGAGAGAGTAACCAGTTCACCCACAAACGATAAAAGTAATTTACTTTACTGACAAAATGACGAAAATGTTATTTTTAGTAGGGAATGTTAATTACTTTCCTCAGTAAATGACGAAAATGCCATTTTCACAAGTGATGTTGAAAACCCGGAAGTAATAATATTAAACCACTAGCAAAATTTTATAGAGGAGGTAACGTATAATAATTTATGTTAGATCAAAAATTTCCCCATCCGAAAATATAAAATACATGGAAATTATCCAATATTTTAGGCCCATAAATTAATTTCAAAATATATTAATTTTCTTATAAATAGCAATAGCCATGCCAAATTTGAACAATAAGATAAACAAATGCTTGGTCAGAATAGGTTAATGTCTCTTGACAATGTCAATTAGCTTATTCTGACAGATAAAATGTCAAGCATTTGTTTATGTTTTTGTTCAAATTTGGCATGGCTACTTGCTATTAATACGAAAATGAATATATTTTAAAACTAATTTATGGGCCTAAAATATTGGATAATTTCCATATTTGGTATTTTCGAATGGGAATTTTTATCTTTGTATTGACACCACAACCATTGCCGTAAAGTAAAACGAGAGGCAACGGTTTGCAAAAAACTAATTTCACATGTTAATCTCCTATGTACACCTTGAAAAAAATCATCCTATATATATGTAAATGAAATAAATACATTAAATTGAAACAGTAATATAACTCATCGAGAGCAACAATATTTTTTAATAACTTTCTCTCGAAATCGCATATTTTTTAGCATTTTTACAACCCCGTAAAATGACGAGTCGTTCCACATAGTTCTCTAATAACTTAACGCAGTAGCAATAGCTATGGAAAATTTTGTTTTAGCAATTGACAGACCTGTCATTTCTTGCAATTAAATTTTGACATTAATAATAATAGGTATTTATGATATAAGTGTTAAAAGTGACATTTTATTTTGTGAGAAGGAAGTTTGGAACACGACACGAAGCGGAGTGATTCAAACCTTCGAACAAAATAAAATCACTTTTAACACGTATATCATACACTATTTTTTCTACAAACACATTTATTTCATTTAAATTTGTATTTGTAATTTTTTTTACATATGTCAAACATGTCGATTTGTTGTTCCCTTCGTCATTAGCAAGGTAATTTACTTTTAACACTAGAATTAAAATATCGCATTAATGGAAGAATGCCGTGTTAAAAATATTAATAGTGTTTGTTTAGAATTCTGTTTTAATACACAGTTTTAAATTTTTTATCCAAAATTATATTTATTTATTTTAAATATGGTATTATTACGAATTTGTTAATAATATTGGTCGATTATTAATTACTGTATCTGCAAGAAAGCAAACACCAGCCGACAATTTTTGTGCCATGTGAATTGAACTTAAATTCAGACAGCAGAGGGCAGCAGCGATTTGACGGCGGGTAACTAAATATTTAACAAATCTTTAAAGATTTTTAACTCCAAAACTAGAAGATTTAGAAAAAAATATTATTAAGAAATATTGCTGCTCTCGATGAGTTACATTACGGGTTAAATTAAATGTACTTTTTTCATTTACACCCTATATATATATATATATATATATATATATATATATATATATATATATATATATATATATATATATATATATATATATTTGATATTGCTAACATAATCAGCGAAATATTTGCTGCTTTATTCATAGACAGACACTCTGAATATCATAATATTACCCGGTACTGGATTAGCTAATCTGCTTTATAAAGATACCATGCGGGCGTTTACCAGGCATAACCAGAGCGCTCATTGCTGGTATGGAGTGTACACCACAGAGGTCACATTTGTGCCATTTAAAATTTGAAATCATTTTTGGCGTCGGTCGAGATTAAATTCGGGTTCCCAGATTCGTGACCAGACACTAAGGCATATGGCCACAAACTGTGCGGTCAATATGTATGAAACCTGACATACTTTTCACAGACCGTGGTACAAATTGATAAATAAAATTTAGCTGAAACGGAAACCAATAACTTAAGAAATTCAAAATTTCTCATTGCTTTTCGATCAAACCTCGTATTTATTAAATGACTTGCAATGTGTAACACTTAACTGATCGTAACAAAGATAATATTACTCATAATCAATTTACGTGTAAGATACATAAAAACCAAAAAAAGTTTTATGACATTATACTCGTAGGTACGTATATAATATCATTAGTAATATATATATATCGTATTGTTCAATAATAAAATCTACTAAAATGGACGTCAAGTATTTATTTGTTAAAATCATAATGATTGATATATCTATATGTAGTATCGTTTATCGGTACTGTTAACAAGAACTGCATTCAAATAGACATTGTCTTGTGTTTAGGAGTGGTAGCTATTGTGAAACAAAACGCAGTAGGAGTCCAGTTGCAGTAAGTTAATTTTTAAATTAACAAATTTATAATTAGCAACGTGCACTAAGAATGTCTATGGCGAAATTATTCCTTTGTTGCAATTTAATAAAAATATTGTTAAATTAGAACACTTTAACAGCTTATTTAAATTCAATATCGCTATTATTATATTAGTGCGTTTGTAATACGGGCCTTTAGTCGCTTATAATAAATTATCATATTGTCTACTTTTGATAAAATATTTGAAGCACTTGTAATGGAACATATAAAGAAAGATCTCGAACGTATAATAATCCCGGATCAAAATCGTTTTTGCTCTGGGAAATCTGTTCCCACTAATTTAGTCTCTTTTACGGAATTGATAAAATCTCACATGGATAAAAAAAATCAAATTGATGTAGTTTACATCGATTTTAGTAACGCTTTTGATCGGGTACATCATTCCTTGTAAATAAAAAAACTTCACTTACTAGGTATACATGACTTACTTTTGCGGTGGATTAAATCATATGTAAATAACCGATCACAGTTAGTTTTGGCAATGGCTTCAAATCAAATTTGATATCTGTAGAATCTGGAGTTCCCCAGGGCTCCAACTTGGGACCTATTTTATTTAACCTATTTATTAACGTTATATCACATTGTTTTCATTACTCGAACTTTTCCTTATATGCTGATGATTTGAAAATTTTTAGAGCCATCCAAAAAAATACTGACATTTATTTCAATTATAAACTTATTGTAAAGATAATTTTTTGTCGCTTAATGTTTCAAAATGCTGCATCTTAAATTACACTAGGAACCGTGAAACTATCGCTTATAATTATGTCATTAATATGACTGTAAAATGTTATTTAATTGTCATATTGCAACAACTGCCAGGGAGTCATTTAAAATTTTAGGATTCATAATGAGATGTAAATATTTCAGCAGACCTAGTTCCATTATCTGTATTTTTTTAATTCTCTTGTGAGATCTAAACTTGAATATGCCTCTTTGGTTTGGAATCCGTGTTACAGTAGAAACATTATGTTATTAGAAAGTGTTCAGAAAAAATTTGTTAGATATATGTGTTTTAAATTTCATGTTAACATTGAAAATTATTCTGACAAGCTGGAACATTTTCACATATTCTCTATTGAAAATAGAAGGATTGTTGTGGATATATTATTTTTATATAAAATTTTCAATAACCTTCTATATACAAATAATTTAGTACATCATTTTAACTTTTATATATCTAAAAAACAAACAACATTGAATTAATTATTTTTTTGTTGCGCTTAATATATATATAACAATAAGAAATAGAATTATGAGTATATATAACTCAAAATTTTTGCATATGGACATCTTTCATTTAATAAGTTTAAAACTAAGATTATTGAGGAACTCTCTTGAATAATATTGGTTTTCATCTTCTCATTTGTTACACTGTTTATTTTTATTGTTATTTATGTATGTGTAACTGTCTCTTTTTATGTATGTTTGTTAATTTTTTTGTGGGAACCTGTTATTATAAATAAATAAATAAAATATTTAATGTGTACGCGTGGCTAAGTATATTGTTTAACCAATTGGAGTTCTGTCGGCGTAAATTGCAATCCGACCGAAGTAAAGCTTTAATTATTATTATTTGTTTCCAAACCATATACAATATACATAAATAATTAAAAATACACAATAAATATATAATGCAATACGATAAATTTTTCTCACTCCTTACAAACTGAAGTGACCGATTTTCGGTAGCGAAATACCGCATACGGAGAGTATCTGCTAAGCACTTGTTGTTAAAACCTTATAAATAGTCAAATTTGGATATCATAGGCTTGATGCATCGCCCGGCATGAACTAGAACGGAGAGGATGCATCTTCTGTGGAGATTCTCTCCTTATGCCACACGAAAAACCGTCAGCAAAAACTGGCAGCGATGTGGCCTAGCTAAATAGTATTCATCCAAAAAATTGAACAGTTTATAGCAGCTGGTGTTGCCTTAGCCAGATCTTTTCTCGTACTTTCCTCTTCTAAGTTGGCGCACGTGAGCAGTGGGCCATTGTTTGTTCTTGACCACAATGACATACAGTGGGTTCTGCTTGGTACCCCCAGTTGAACATGTTTACTGCACATTTTCCTACTTGACTTCGTAGGCGACTTAAAGATTTCCAAATGAACCATTTCTGGACATTACCTGGTGGCAGTTTCTCATCTGGAAGGATTCTCATTGGTTTATTTTCTGGCTTTAATGACTCATCCCGCACATTATGCACCATATTGTTGTCTTAGTCTCTGACGTAGGATGCACTGAAGTGAGGAAACTGTTTCTTGATTTTAGTCGTGACCGAGCTATAATAATAAAGTACAAAAACGAACTCTCGGCGAAGCAATGACCGTATTTATTTGGGAACTTCAGGTTCAATCTTGAACTGATCTCTAACCAATCTGGGTTACTTCCAAATTTGACGGAAAATTCAAATTCACATCATTTATTATTCCCGTTTAGAAAGAGAGAGTAAAAGGGTTGGATCTACTAACCCAGCAAATCTGCTGGGTGAGTTGGGTCAATTCAGGATCAGTTCTGGGTTACTTAAATTATGCCAATTAAACAGAACTAACCTACCAAGTTACTCAAAAAGTCCCAAATAAATACGGCCATTGTCTAATAAAGAAACATGGAGAACCCGATCGACGCCAAATATTTCAAATTGTAAATGGCACAAAATTGAACCCATTAAATTCGTTTTTCTACAGTTTATATACAAAGTAGCCATTTGCGCTCTCTTTTGTCGACGCAAAATGTCACTTTGCCGCTCATGCGCAGGCTACGGAAACACATATGTAACATGTCGATACCATGTAGTAGCCTATGGATAGTACTTTTCTTCCAAGCGCTAGATGGTGCCAGGTGCAATATGGCCGACCCGATAAATTTAAGAAATTACATATTTTGAATTGATCTATAGAGAGCCGCGGAATTTCAATTTTTATGACAAGTGTTTTAGTCATTTATGTCAAATTTATATCTGACTTAAAATCACTTTAAAGTAAAGAAACCGATTAAATTAATATTAAACGATTTTTTATACGACTATTGTTAATTTCTGTTCAGTTACGTAAAGCTAATGATACGTAAAAATGTTTATTGTATTTTAATAAAAATAATATACAAGAATTTAAATATTTCTTTTAGATATTTTACGGCTATGCACTACACTAACATTCATGCCTGAGAGGGATTCAAATCCGGAACCTTTGCTTTGCGATTACGTTGCTCCTACGCTATTTTGCTCGGTTCTCAACATTATTCTTCACTCTTTATTATTCTGATCTAAAAACATTTCAAAAATGTATGCATTTATGTCATGCGCTACGTTGATGAAAGTATTATGATTATTACAAATCATTGCAATCATTATGTAACAAAAATTTGATGAAATCAGAAAATAAACTTTTTTTCCGTTAATTGTGGTCATATTTTATTGATGATTTTCTACTTTAAAAATTTAGTGTATTCCAAAGTATTGCGGGTCTCTGGTCCTCCTTGATATTGCCTATATACACACCAGGTTGCCTACTTCACAATTAGTTTTTCTTCCAAGCGTCAGACGGCGATACGTGCAACATTGTCTCAATTGTTATAGTGGTCGTCGGCTATATATAAAGGCAAGGAGGAACTATAAAGGGTATATATGATCCGTGCTATGCGCGACAAAGTAGAAAAACGCTCGCTGTCCAAATTTCTAACTATACAATGTCGAGAAATGTCACTTGTCTATATTCTTAATAGAAACGTTTAGTCAGAAACTAATGACTCTGTAGTTACACATTTACCACCTTCACAAGTCAATCTGACATATAACTGCTCTGTCGGTATATTACATAACCAAACAAAACGCCGCACTGCTGTGAAAATAAAATATGGCATTTATTTACGAAAAAGAAAGTATAAAATGCTTAGATTAGATTAAATCTATAGCTCAAGAAGAATGGAAAGTAACGATAAATTAAAATTAAATATAAAATAAATTATGTGAACAGTTGTGCTGCCACCTGCAAAAGTTTGGCATAAACGCTCCCAGTGGATATTCACTTGTCCACTGCACTAGCTTAATGTAGTTGAATCAAATAAATTATACAAAACTTATAATATTCATTACAAAATTGGCATTAATTTTTTGTAAAAACGAAAGCCAAAACAATATCTTGAAGTCATATTTGAATACGTTCCTATCTTCACTGCAAAACTGTTGAGTAGCACTGTAAGTACAAAGCGTACATTTTATTATTTTTTATGGTGGAGGACTATAGAAAAATTCTTGTGTGTGTTTCGAGCGCAAATGGACATTGTCGATTTGGAGAGAATTCCGCGCTCTTGCGTCGCGCGTCAACAATCTCTCAATCGACAATGGCCCATATTGCGCTCTTAATACACAAATAGCTATTTAATTTGCATATTTCAAATAATTCTTGATAATGACTTGATTAATATTCTTATTTATTGATGCCTTGGCCGGTAATGAGTTAAGTGACCAAGTAAGCAACGAACTAATGCATGAACATTTGCATTTTTTATCTTTACATTTAACCGGCTAGTAGATTCGAACCACAAGTTGGATCAGCGGTTTAATGTGCATGGCTATCTACTACACACTACAGCAGAAAAAATAATAATCTAACATTTTTCCATAAATTTATAGCAATATTTCGTGTTTTAGTACAGTATACCTCTTTACACACGTCCAGTAAATATATCTATTTATCTTGCAGTAAATTTAAAGAATTTATAGTTGTGTTAACATAAATAATAGCTCATGTTCGCTTCGCGTTCCGCAGATATGGTTCTCTTCCTCTATATCTCTATATCATGTGAAGTTTTATTTAAAAAAATTCACTTAGACATAGATAACGTATTTTTCAAGATAGGTTTTTTATATTATCAATCTTGGGAAACAATTTTCTTTATTACCTACTTCGTAAACTTAAGGTTATCATCAATTTTAACCACTTCATGGTGGATTTATTTAGAGGGAAAAAATACAGTAACGGGTATATAACGAAGGCATTAAATTTTGTTTTACGGACGCTGAAATCGCTGTGTTTTACGACATAGGCAACACGCCACAGAATGGAACACAGGTGCGACTGAACGCCGCAAATGCTCGGAAGGAGAATAAAGATGCGCTATACTGTGTTCAATATCAGAAAAGAGGATTCTACTTTAAAATTATATCACCAATATTATGAGATTCTTACGTTTTTTTATTATTTTTATGTCTAAGTAACCAGATGCAGATAATAAAGTGTGTAGTTTACGCAGAATTTTCTTTCCGTTTTAATAAAGGAAAACTATTTTGTATAATAAAAACAACATACTTGTTTTCGTGTTATTAATATGTTGCAATACTACAATAAATTTAAAACTATTCTGTTAACAGTAGGAACGTATATATTTATAGTTTTGATTTGATAAAGGCTCCATGTGATAATTTCATCATTAGAGATTGCTATAATGAACCGGTTTAACATTTTTAAAAAGCATTTTAAATGAAAGTTTATGATATATTTTTTATAGTAATAAAAAAAGTTATTTTCGTAAATAATTAAATAAAAAGATTGGACCAGAAGTAGTCATGATAAACAACCTCCTCTGACGTCAAAGTACATACACTTACTTATATAAATAAAATAGGCGATAGTTTGTTACATGTTATGGTTAAGTCGTATGAACTTTGACGTCAAATTCTGTTTCAGATCACATGATTTTTTCAAAATATAAGACAAATTTTAAATTTCGTGATATAAATTTCAAGTTATTTGAAGAACAATATTTTTTAATATTTAGTATGTACTTAAAATGCATATAAAATTTATTGTAGCACTCCAATTAATTAGATATATAATGGGGTCATACCACATTTTCCAAATAATTATTTTTTCTGAGAGTACACTTAAAACTATTTACGTATATATATATATATATATATATATATATATATATATATATATATATATATATATATATATATATATATATATATAATAAATATCTAATATCTAATTAATTGGACTGCTACAATAATTTTTATATGCATTTTAAGTACTAAATATATATATATATAAAGTGAGAAACGTGACACTCATCTAAGGCAGTGTATTTCGGCACATGAAAGATGGGCATTATTTTATCTAATGTACACATAAATTTTGAAAAATTAATCCTTTTATCATCACTATTTAAAGGGTACGACGCGAGTATATAGATGAATAAAGTCCATCTTAAAATGCTTGAACGAGGCGGATTTGTATGGGCTTCTCATTTACTTCATATTTTATTTTTGCAAATTATAAATCAAAATATTTATACTAATACTACGTAAAATTATTGGTTGAAAAACTTTGTTGGTTACGAGGATTCGGGCGGAAATTTAAAAGGAGAAAAAAGAAATGCAAAGAATAACGCATGTAAATATTAATTAACTTTAATACTTATTTTTTGATGTATTATATGATTATAACATTTGGCAGTTGAAAATCGCACTTTGCCTGGCGTATTTATTATAATATTCAGGCGATTTTGTGTGGTATAAAACTTCTTCATTTCTTTACAAATCAATTAAAAAGAGAGAAATTGTACAAATGCGAGAGAAAAATCAGCTCTATAGCATCACTCTTCAATTTAAAAAGAGAGAGTGTATAAAATTTTACAGTATAATTTCTTAACCCTTACTTACAAGTAATAGCCTTTTATATTATTTATATATATTATTATAGCTAATGAATACAACTTTTATTAGCGTACATTGTTAGAATAGAGTATTAAATATTTAAATTTAGAACATCCTTGATAAACAGTGCCTTATATTTCTTTTTTTATAGAGAAGTAGGTACTTGTTTTTTTATAGTTAAAAAAAGTAAATTAAAGTATCCATTACGTATCTGAATCTCAATCTGCTTATAATATTCTCATTATTTTATGAGTAATTTTAATTAATAGGTACATACTCTTCATTTTCCGAAATATAAATTTATAATCGAATTTACATAGACATTAAAACCGAAGAAAAGGGATATCAAAGTTTTATTGGTTATTTAATGCTCTATTCCATTTTTTTTTCTATTTCAAGTGGTCTAATGAAGAAGTGCACACGTCACTGAAACATCGATTTTGCAAGAATAATTGCTGTAAGTAAGGTTGAGATCTCGACGAATTATTAAAAGTAATCTACACCAACAATCGAGAATTTTACTCTTAATTATTGTATATTTACTTGCTTTTACATCAAATGTGCCATATCGAAATTGAATGCACTATACTCACTCCAGATACCTTGTGAAATTAACTCATCCCTAAAGCACTCTCCCAGTTTAGTCTTCATTCATATTTCACATATTCTTGAACGTTGCTCATTCCTGAACGCGCGTAAAGCACGCTATTTTGTTTCGCTCATAAATTTCCGCGAGTGGCCGTGTACCACTGCGCTCCTGGCGGGTTCTGTGCGTAGTATACCCTGGTGGCAGATGAGCACGCTATCCACGCTACGCCGACATACAAGAGATAATTTTTCCGTGTTGCAAGAATGTAAATCTTGTGTCTTATTGTACCCGACAACGTCTTTATAATGTTCGTGGCGTGGTGGTTTTTTTTGTTGGAAATTATAAAAGAGAAGTTTTTCTTTGTATGGTAGATTGTATATTCATGTTTAAGAAATATAAAAGTTGTAATAACGGTAGCATGTACAAAATGAATTTGTATTCATTAAAAATAATTATTTCAATACAAACTTACATTGATTTTGAATGTTTTGGACTACCGTGCAGTAATCAAATACCTGCACAAAAAAAGTTTAACACCAAAGCAAATTCATGAAGATATGGCAAATACTTTGGGAACATTTTGGTGTTCATACACAATGGTAAAAAATCTGATGTGGACAGTACATTACCTTCCGTCAGTCAGTCATATATTTTATACAAATTCCATACAGACAGTTTCTTGCGAAAGGTTTTATATTTCCAATACATTACCTTCCCTCAGTTTTATATATTTTGTACAAATTCCATATAGAAAGTTTCTTAGAATTGATTCTATATTTGCAGTAAAATTATAAAACACACATACTATGTCAATCGCACTTCACTTTGACATCTGTCTATTAGAATTTTTTTAAATTACTTTAGCTGTTTCCAATATCGTATTCTAGGGATTCTAAAACGTGCTTATTCATGAAAAACTCACCATTAATTTTTTTGACCAAAAACAATACCTTCTTTACCTAAAGGTAAAAAGTCGGCAGCTGAATTTAAACATAGAGAGAAAGCATTGAAGGTGACCCTCGCAGTGGAAGGCATGCAAATGTTACCAATGAAGAAAATATCAATTTGATTTGCGATATGCTCATGGCAAATTGGCGAACCAAGGAACAAGGAATGGTAGAGGCTGTAGGCATCTTCTATGAACAAGCTCAAAATATTCTAACTGATAAGATATGAATGACAAAAATTTCTGCAATGCAGGCTTCTGACGATTGATCAGAAATGTGTTCGTTTCCAGATGTTGAGCAACTTGCTGCTCCGTTGTGGAGCTGATCCTTATATGTTTATGGAAAGATTTGTTACAATCGATGAGACATAGGTTCACTACTATCAACCTGAATGAGGAAAACAGTCGAAACGGTGGAAGAATTCATCATCTCCCAAAAAGGGCAATAGTGATGTCGTCTCCGGGCACAGTTATGGTTTCTGTTTTTTTGGGGACTTACTACATCGCCTTTTGAAGAAATAAAAAGAAAGGAACTGTTAACGAAAGGTGGACATCTCATATAAAAGTTTCAAAGCATTCTGACAAGAGTTAGGAATATGAGGTGACGGGCGGCTTCGGACGATTGATCAGTAGCGTAATCGTTTCCAGACGTCGTAAGATCTAGAAAACAAACTTGATAGTCCCTCACGAATTCTATATTATTTAAATAATGATTACCTGTTCGATATTTCTCCATAATACTCACACTTTATACAATTTTACATGCTTGAGTACATCATATTTCATTTCCTTTGCGTATTATTTATTCACTTCAAGTATTTGTTTTTCATAATTTCTTTTACATCTTCATTCACGAAAGAAACTTAATGAAACTTCAATCAAATTACACATTATCTGTTGTTTCACTCATTCATTCATTTCATATGTATATATATATATATATATATATATATATATATATATATATATATATATATATATATATATATATATATATATCTTACGCAATATGACAACAAATACACACCACTTGTAACTCTAAACCATATTTTGTTTTTTTTATCTCAAAAACACTAGCGAAACGCCTCGTCATCTCTCCTGCCAGACAAAGGCTGAATTTCACCATATCGGGTTTCGAACCCACCGAGACTGAACTACATAGAAGGCTATGCATGAAGTATTGCTGAAATCTAATTATCCTCTTTTGTTTTCTCCACTGTGACATTGATACTGTGTTTGTACTCTAATGAGATATAATGGGTAATGCGCACTGCGCTGGAATTAAGTTAGCTATGGAAATGTTGTGTTCAGCTGTCTGTTATGACATTTGTGTAAGGATATTGAGGTTATTTGTTGCATGGCAATACTCGTATAGTAAAATTTTATGTGATAGATATGGATATTGTGCGATATGGGTATTGACTATTGGTTTTACATTTCCTTGTGCTATGATGGAATTTATTGATACCTACATATGTAGATATTGTTGTCCCAGATGGTTTATACATACACTACTACAACAGAATATATTCATTAAACTAACAATCGAGGTTCATATTATTTAATACGAATCCTGCGCCAAAATAATTGGTCTGCATCTATTTTTTATATTTTTTCGTATAAAATTACTAAATTTAATGCCTGATTTTTCCAGCATTATTCTCACTTGAAAGTTATTTGCAAAAATAAAAAACTGTAAAATTTACATTTTTGCCTATATCTAGTGATTTTTCCTTTTTTTTTCTCGCAAATAACGAAACACCATTAAAATGGTCTAATGGGGCAATTTTCACCTAGGTTAACCGACTTCGTATCTTTTATAGTTATCGAGAACCCCATGCTTGACAAGTTATCCTGGACATTATAGGCACCGACTACGTGGGGGCTTCGGGGCTCGAGCGCCCACACGGAAAAATCTGAGGGGGCTCTGCTCCCACACGGAAAAATCTGAAGGGATTCTGCCACCACACACAAATTATTTTTAATACCAATAAAAAGTACACTTATTTTGAAATATTTTTAATACATCAAATATTTATATAAAGTAGAACAATGTATACTTATTCTATTATTTATTTTATAAGATTTCCAACTTGTCATACTGTATTAACTAAAGTAATGTGTAAATAACGAGTGCGGACTAACAATAGTACTGCCATCAGATTTAAAATGCAATATTGTCGGAAATTAATAATAAAATTATCAGATATTAGTGAAAATTACGGTAGATTTAGTAGACTCCTGTGAAATAAATTTTATATATATATATATATATATATATATATATATATATATATATATATATATATATATATTTTCAACATACATACAATTGAAATGTATGTTCTATCTGTCTTATGTTGAGTTTCGCGGTAAATTTAAAAAACGTCAAGATTTTTTAAAAAATAAGGTGGGTACGTATTTTAAGTCATACGATAAATTCGCATCTTTTATACAATTTTATTACTTATGTACCAATTCTAAGAAATAAAGTTTTTATTTGGTAAATTTTCTGTTGCCTCGTTTTAGCCCGGACACGAAAATCCAAAAGTCGGCGCCTATGCTGGACATCCTGTATATTGCAATAACAATGTTTATGTTGTCTCATACCTTTTTTAGGCCGTGGGTTAAAGCATTATTTCCGTATTTAATAATCGTGATATTGTAGTGATGTATTAAAGAATTAGAATCGCTAACAATTATATCACGTTTACGAAAATTGAGATAAGGTTTTGATTCTGTTTGCTATGGCCTCGTGTACGTACGAGGCCATGGCAAACAGAAAATAGAAAAGCCAGCTTTTCCCCAGAGTCTTTTAATTAACTGACTTTGAAATTGTGTCTAATACGTGACCAGTGAGTAACAGGACATTGTTAAAGTACAATTACAATTGTTAAACTTTCAGTCCTGATTTTACATCTTTTACTAGGCTTTAGTTAATCAGCGTTTGATGGTACACTGCAGGTTGTAACATATACCTTGGTAATATATAGGGTCCGTTAACAGGTTTATATGTTTTTGAAATGGATAGTACCCCAGTGCAGGGGGCTCTAGAGACGTGGGGAAGGTGCGGTTTAGGTTCGGGAAATTGGCACTTTGGCATTTTTACTTTTCAGGTTTCAATCGCAATGATGGTTTGGAGCCGGGAAGAACGTGTGTTTCTTTTGCAATTTGCTCTACACTCCAGCGATCGTTTTAGTTGTATTATCAAATGATCTTCAATATTAGGCACTTGTTCTCGCTTTAAACTCATTTTTAAGAAAACAATGAACAAAAAAAATCATTATAGAGAATTAGGATATAACACGAGCGAATGACAGATGCAAACAGAATGGCAGGTTTAATACTAGGAATAAGGACGTAAAATAACGAGAGGGGGTTTGTTTGGAAACAAGATCGCCTATTTCTCTCTTGCGTGTGACATCAGTTATGTAAGTGTATATTCCTCGTTGGGAAAACTGGTAAGAGCTCCAGCATGAGGTTCGCCGAGTGATTACCGAAATTCCTAAGTGGATGTTTGTCGATGCAGCGCGTAACTTCAGCACCTATCTGCCTGCATCGCTGAAATGGGCGCCATCTTCTGGATATTATTTTTAAAACATGAAACAGTAAAGCATTACAAACTGTATATCCTACTAAATATTTTGGTGTATTACTTAGTTTTTTTTAATACACATTGAGTTATAGCTGTTTGACATTCATATCCTGTCACTTTAGTAACATGCAATTGTGCCTTCCGTTTTAGACTACGGGTAGTTGATACATCGCCTATAAGGGATTTTTTTGAAATGGACTGTATGGTTTTTTATTTAAAAAATAATTAATTGGACTATATAGAACATAAATTTATAAAAGAGAATACAGTTACTAACCTTGAGACAGGAAATCAGGAACACAGGATAATGGCCGGACACGCGTAGTTCTGACAAAGTCTCAGAAACGTAGACTGATTCTGACAAAGTTTCAGGACTCAGACAGGAAATCGGGCATATGAATTCTGGAAGTTCATTGGTAAACAAGGATAATGCTTGATCAAAGAAAACACACTAAATTGTAGCACTGGCACAACAAATAGGGTTTAGCAACTCGCAATTTGAACTAAAGTCTTGTAGAGAAGAAATTCAATTGTTGAAGAAGATGCAGAGGGTTATCCGTATGGTTGATACACCCATTATCAAAGTCAATAAATCAACGATATACACTGGCAAAAATTCGATATAATTTATAATATTACAATATCAAACATCTATATCACTAAAAATGCATCAATATTAAAAGAAATTTGATTTAAAAATTGAGAGTACGCATCAGCGATATGAAAATGCGACTGAAATCGATAGACTGTGTTTTTATTTATATTTCATGCATTTTCGTTATTATAACGATTGTATTGTTGAAATTTAAATGATTTTACAATGACTACTACATTTTTATATTATTTTACAAAGATTACTACATTTTTACCTCCCGCTATACTTGGTATAATGGTAAATGACCACGTTTTAAGGTCCCTAGAATCCGATTTTAACATTTTCACGATGATATCTGTGTGTATGTGTGTGGGTGTGTATGGATCCTCCACTCTAACTCAAATACTATGATTCAGAAAAATTTGTAACCTTGCATTTCTACCTTATTTTAATATGGAAAGAAGCCGTTATATTTTGGTGTAAATAAAATAACTGGAAATGGCACTTTACTTGGAGCTCAAAATATTTTTTCTTTGAAAAGTATCTTTAAATTTTTTCGAGATTTATGTTATTATAAAAATGAGATATTATTAAATTTTCTACATGTTTACATTAATACTTTAGTCCCGCAGTCTATACTTTAAACAAACACAACTCCTTGGTTACACAGTTCATATCTCAAATATATGTAACTGACAGATAAATGTCACTGTCTAAGAACTAATCATTTTAGATAATAATAGTAATGTTTTAAAAAGAAAAGTAAATAGAACCATAGTTATATGGAATGGAACTTATACAGTATCCAGTATAAGTAAATATGTAAGTATCTATATTTTATTAATAAATGGCGGGAGGTATTATGTTGACCACATCAGAGTATAATTGTTTGTTCAAGTGTCAGCAACTGTGAACCATGTACTATTTTTCAAATGTTATAATCCCCGAAACACCCCCGTATGCATTTGAATAATTAAAGTTAATGTAAACTATGAATAATAATGATTATAAATAGCGTATTTATATATCAATTCTGCATCCTGAATATTAGTGAATAGTTTATTTAAAACCCATTTACAACTCTACCGTATTGATAGACTACCCTTCCCCTCCCCCTTCCATCCAATTAATTCATCATCTTACGTAACTAACTTCTCCCATCAGTTAGAAATTTCCCTATTGGAATCTAGGTACCTGTCGGGAGCATTCAAGGCCGTCAGTAACTGGGTAGAATGTAGAATGATTTTCCTATTAATTAGCTGGCAGACAATACCTCTTTCAGCCACGCGAACATGAGTCGAGCCTTAGCCCTAGCTGGCTGCTAGGGCTTTATAACTTATCACCGAGATGCCTCTGGCGTCGTAAACAACGTCTTCATAACAGGATATGCAGGTAGCTGGTGGATAGCGATTGTTGAAGACTAGGGTTGGATAGAGATAGGGCAGTTTTGATATCCTAATTTAATGTGATATAAAATTAATAGAAGTTTATGTTAAAGCTAAAATATCAATCAAGGTACGAGTAATGTATTTTGCTTCATTTTCCTAACTTCTTAACTTCTCTATTCTGAGTATAAATAAGTATCGTACATACCCCACAAACTTATATTTAAAATGGGTTAACAACGGTATATTTTTAACATTCGTCATGTATTTGTCCATTATTGGTCTCACGTTCCATTCCCAATTTTTGAGACGGTGTTTTGTCGAAATGAAACTTAGTAACTAGATAGAATCCTGAATTTGGATTGGTTTATATATTTATGAGTGAAATAGTCAAACTAATGTAACTATTGTTAAAATTATATATTTTATCTTCATTATGTAGTACCGAGTTGTGTAGGTACGTATTTATACACCTTTAGTTATTTATCATAATCACTATAACTTGTTTTCTGATGTTTCCATTTCAGACCTCGTTCATAATTATTCACATTCGTGTGTTCGTAATCCAAAAAAGTACCACTGCTGTTGAATGTTATATTGTGTCATATTCAAATTTCGTATAGAGTACGTGCACGTCACGTTGACAACCATGTCAAAATCAGCTGAGTGGAAGTAAAATGCTACTATGTGATTGACATGCGACATATTTTTTACTTTTTTATATTTGAAGTAATTTATTATATTATATTTAGTTCATTTTAGGGTACTATATGATTTTAATTTAGTAGATTTGTTATTTAATGCATTAGTCACACAAAATGACTTTTATAACGTCAGAATAATATCATACGTCAGATACAGACCCTGCAGATCCATCTTGATGCCAAAAATTGAAATTATTACTTACTAGCAGATGTTTACTTCCACTCAACTGATTTTGACATGGTTATCAACGTGACGTGCACGTACTTTATAACTATCTTTCTCTAAATGAGTTAATAAGACAAAGATGAAGCTATTAGACATATGTATCGAAGATAGAATGTAGGAAACCATAAGTAAGAGTTATTTTGTGGTACAGAAATCAATGGCGTGAAGGTCAAGTGAGAAAAATTGGTGTATAACATTAACAATAAATGTATTAATGTTCTTGATTTTATTTTTCTTATTGATTTTGTGGGTTAATTTTACAATTTACGATTTTTTACAAGAAATTAAGAACTACCTAAAAACACAAGCGCAATGGTAAAAATGTTTAAAACAACAAATTGTATTTAAAAAACCTAGGGTATTAAATATGCCCCATTTGGGCACAGACGATTGTAAATTATATTAGTTACGGAAACGCTAAACTATAATAAAATAACCACAATAATCTCATATTTTTTCTAAGCTTTTCAATGACATATAACAAGTCTATATTCTTTTGTTTTACACGTGAATAAAACATGAATTATTAATTTGTTAGGGTGAAATAATTGAAAATTTAAGAAACAAATGAGGAATTCAATTGTTACATATCTTTATTCTTAGATTGTTGCGTAGAAGCGTAAATGTGGCTAGAGATGATCGGATAAGTGTATATAATGTAGTGCTTGTTCCAACTTTGATGTTCGAAATGAATATGGGAAATTATTAAAGGAAAGTGACTACCGTGGAAATGAGGTACCTAAAGTGTTCTTTTTTTCGGGGGCAAAAAGTTGACAACCTTAAATTGTAGCTGTACTTAGTCAGAAAATTCTGCTAATAAAAAAAGTTGTTAATTTACAAATCATACCGCTTTTTTTGTAAATTTACCTCTTTCTACATTTAATTAAAATAACTTTTACAGACCAACTTTTTCTCATACTAGACAATTGAAAAAAGATTATCTAATTAACACAACATGGAAAGCAACATACATGTTGATAAAAATATTAACTAATAAAAATGGTCAGTTCTATCTGTTTTGTTTTTTAACTTTTTTCCAACCAAGTTGCTAATTCAATTAACGAGTTTTCAACACAAAATGTAAATAGAGATTTAATTTTTTAACAATGGCAAATATTGGTCGGCAGCAAAATGAACGAGTATAACCACGCAATTGTCAGTTGTCGAATGAAAATTGTAAATTGTAATGCACACTACAGTACTTTTGAACAGAAATTGGAATTTCTCTCTTCATATCATTCATTCCAATAAATTCAAGTTAATAAGAAAAACAGAAAATAGATCAATATGTACTTCTATATTTTCTTTTATCTTTGCACCTTTGATGTAGTTTCTTGTTTTTATATTTTGGTTTTTATTTTGTTATATTTTTGTCTTGTAGTTTGCAAGTAATTATTAGTCCCATTTCTTCTACTCGAATTTACAATACTGACAATATATTTTAATTATTCTTTTTCTTTTGATATGACAACTCTCTAAAACAAATTCAAATATTTGTAGTCGTATGTAGACGACAACTTTTTCAATTAAGGCAGCTTCAAAGGCAACTCAAATGTTATGAAAGTCCTAAATTAATGTTTGTACAATGAAGGCGAGAAAGCAGTCAATGCACTTCTGTCTACAATTCTTTCCATTTTTTGTTGTTACTTGGTTATTTTTATTTTTTTCAAAAGGTAATAATTAATTTATCATATATAATATCATAAGTGGTAATTTTTTGCCGGAAAAATTTTCAGATAGTTACGAGAGCCGGTTGCCTAGCAATTTATTGAGTGGCATTGACAAAAAAATTGTCAAACGAGTGATTTTTGAATGTCACGAAATAAATTGGCAGCAGGCTCGAGTAAAGCAATCGGAAAATTTTTCCAGGATAAAATTTAACTACGAATGTTATTCGGATGACTATTTCCAAAATAAAAATCAGGTAATCATATATATAATTTTTTCTTGACAAAATCTTATAATTTTTATTGTGTCTAGAGGTATTATGTTTCAGTTTGCTTTTTCAATGTTTTAAATAGATTCCTGTCCGAATAGACTCGTTTTTAATAAAAACTAATAACACTGAAAATATACAGACTTTGACAGGTATGTAAACAATATGTTTCTAAAACGTCAAAAAATTTTCGCTTATCAAAACTCACTTACTTGTAAAAATACGACATCTTATTGGCTTAAAGGGCGCAATAAAATTTTTGTGACGGTGTTTTGTCGAAATTAAACTTGGTAACTAGGTAGAATCCTGAATTTGGATTGGTTTATATATTTAAGAGTGAAATAGTCAATATTAATTGTCTCCTTGAAAGTATTCCTCATTAGATATAAATATCGACGTTAATATTGCTTTCAAAAAAAACACTTGTGGAATACATTTTGTGGTATAATCTTCAGCTTTTTGCCTTTATCCCTTCTATGGTTTTAAACGTTCTGCTTTCAATGTCATCTTCATGGTGACTACGGCGACAACGGTGTTGTTTTTGGCCAAAAAAAAAAAAAATCAGGAATGAGTAATGAACTGTGAAGCAGTCTCTTGCCGAGGAGCAAAATTCTAAATTTGTTAGCCCACAATTATTTTTAAGTGATCCATATTAAAAACATTCAGTAAATTTCCTTAAAGTGATACAGCAATTACTAAGCACAATTTTGGTAACATTTTTATTGATGGTTGATGTGCTTGTACGCCCAGCTCTCTTGTCATGTTCCACATTTTCAAAGTTTGTACCATTCATAAACTCTTGTTTTTAACATAGCTTTCTTGCCAAAAGTCTTTTCCAACACTTACACCGCTTCACTACACTTTATACAATTTTTTTACACAAAAGTAAATTCTGGCTGTTTGCTTCGTCATTTTTATTTTAAAAAATCGCCGAGCATGTCAAAATGCTTTGTCATTATGTAGCTGTCAAACACAAAGTTCGCATTCAATACCTGAATAAACATGATGTACACTTCATAGATCGTGATACTAACGTAATAAAGAAAATAAATAAATAAATAAATAAATAAATAAATAAATAAATAAATAAATAAATAAATAAATAAATAAATAAATAAATAAATAAATAAATAAATAAATAAATAAATAAATAAATAAATAAATAAATAAATAAATAAATAAATAAATAAATAAATAAATAAATAAATAAATAAATAAATAAATAAATAAATAAATAAATAAATAAATAAATAAATAAATAAATAAATAAATAAATAAATAAATAAATAAATAAATAAATAAATAAATAAATAAATAAATAAATAAATAAATAAATAAATAAATAAATAAATAAATAAATAAATAAATAAATAAATAAATAAATAAATAAATAAATAAATAAATAAATAAATAAATAAATAAATAAATAAATAAATAAATAAATAAATAAATAAATAAATAAATAAATAAATAAATAAATAAATAAATAAATAAATAAATAAATAAATAAATAAATAAATAAATAAATAAATAAATAAATAAATAAATAAATAAATAAATAAATAAATAAATAAATAAATAAATAAATAAATAAATAAATAAATAAATAAATAAATAAATAAATAAATAAATAAATAAATAAATAAATAAATAAATAAATAAATAAATAAATAAATAAATAAATAAATAAATAAATAAATAAATAAATAAATAAATAAATAAATAAATAAATAAATAAATAAATAAATAAATAAATAAATAAATAAATAAATAAATAAATAAATAAATAAATAAATAAATAAATAAATAAATAAATAAATAAATAAATAAATAAATAAATAAATAAATAAATAAATAAATAAATAAATAAATAAATAAATAAATAAATAAATAAATAAATAAATAAATAAATAAATAAATAAATAAATAAATAAATAAATAAATAAATAAATAAATAAATAAATAAATAAATAAATAAATAAATAAATAAATAAATAAATAAATAAATAAATAAATAAATAAATAAATAAATAAATAAATAAATAAATAAATAAATAAATAAATAAATAAATAAATAAATAAATAAATAAATAAATAAATAAATAAATAAATAAATAAATAAATAAATAAATAAATAAATAAATAAATAAATAAATAAATAAATAAATAAATAAATAAATAAATAAATAAATAAATAAATAAATAAATAAATAAATAAATAAATAAATAAATAAATAAATAAATAAATAAATAAATAAATAAATAAATAAATAAATAAATAAATAAATAAATAAATAAATAAATAAATAAATAAATAAATAAATAAATAAATAAATAAATAAATAAATAAATAAATAAATAAATAAATAAATAAATAAATAAATAAATGAATAAATAAATAAATAAATAAATAAATAAATAAGTAAATAAATAAATAAATAAATAAATAAATAAATAAATAATTCATCACGGCTTATTACCCATTGCTGGGTGCGCCAATCTGCTTTGTACACACCGTGTGGGCGCTTACCAGGCGTCACCTCACGGGCACTCATTGCTGGCGTGGAGAGTGCACCACAGGGGTCAATTTTGTGCCATTTAAAATTGGAAATATTTGGCGTCGGTCGGGATCGAACATCGAACCCGGTTCCCCAGATTCGCGACCTGACACTAAGGCACGCGGCCACGAGACCCCATGTAATAAAGAAAACTGAACTCAATTGAAAACGAATAACTCGCGAAATTCAAAAATCCTTGTTACTTTTTGATTAGATTTCGTATGATGGAATAAGGTGCTTTGGTTGACATCTCAGCTTTGCTATGACGTTCTATTCGTAGTTTGGGGAAGTTACTTTTTACAACCAACATCGTTACTGATGAGTTTATTTCAGCAGAAATGTTGTGATAAGGCGAGGGTAAGAGCAATAACAGATAAATATTTTTTTTATAAACTTTTCTAAATTATAGTTTCAGTAATCATATTTTAACTATGCTTATTTATTTAAATTATGTCAAAATTCAGTTTAGAAATACTTATCGTATTATGATAGTCACGACATTTATTTGTTGATCAAGTCTAGAAATTATTATGTATACGTGCGTGACTTTGAATGCCCTAGCCTATGCACCCTATACCCCTAAGATAATCATGTCCTCAAGATATCGCTTTGTTTTAAATAGTCTAGATTAGTTCGTCGCCATACGTGCGTGACTTTGAATGCCCTAGCCTATGCACCCTGTACCCCTAAGATAATCCTGTCCTGAAGATATCGCTTTGTTTTAAATAGTCTGGTTTAGTTGATCGCCTCGTGAAGACGTTAGTTGTCGGATCATGTAGAGTGTTTTAGTTTTGGGGCGCGTGCTAAACGCCCGCCCGCTGGGTTACGGAATGTAACATGTAAGGCTTAGTTGTATTAGTTAATAATGTAATCATGTAAATAAAAACGTTTAGTTAATCAGTAAATCACAAGTATTTGTCCATGTCCGAAGTGTTCAAGTGGAAAGTGTAAGTGTATGTGTGTTCTTCCTTATCACCAGTAAGTGTAAAGTGTGTCATCGTTGGAGTAAGCAGTATTAACATTATCCTCTTCCGCACCCCCTCGTGTTACAATGTATTTGAACTGATTAATAAGTTCCACTTGTTAAATATCAGAAATTAGAAGGAAATCAAGTTACCTACTCTATAACAAAGGTTGAGTTGAGGGGTGGGCTCCTTTGGGGAAGCTTCTGGTCTCGACAAAGGAATATGAGGCACGTGGGAAGCTCAGATAGTTATCATTAATTACAGAATGCATGTCCTTTGAGTTGCACATTCTGGAGATTGGAGGACTTGCAATTTCCGTAGCTCCTTATCCTTGCTACTGATGATTCCTGGTTACAATGTATCTGTCCACTGCAATTATCACTCGATGAATATGAATAGGGTATTTCAACTACAGGGAGAGATCAATAGCTGGAAATGTTATGGAATATGAGAGTGAAATTCAAAGTTATGTCAACGATGTTCACTACATATTTTGTAATATTATATAATGAGACCCCTAACGCAAAGCTTAGCGTAAATGGCAGCAGGCAGATATTCTCCTAAGTACGTATTACAATGTACAGACTTTTATAAGAATACACACATATAATTGTGTGTAATCATGACTTCATGGTTTTGGGCACATTATATAAACACAAAATATAGATGGGAGGAATAATAGCAGGAATGCAGTCTGAATTTGTTTATTATTTAGTCTGAGGCCAACGTTTCGCTGCCACTTACAGCTTCATCATGGCAAACTGATGAAAAACAAATATAAAAATATGAACACGTGTTGTGTGATTAATATTGAAAATTGTTTATACTTACAGACTAAGGCGTTGAAGAATAATAAATAAATATAAATATATTTGTTCAAACATAGTGTTATCGTCGAAAAATATAAATTCTATGAAAATATTAACAATCATCATTTTTTTTCTATAGGTAATAAGAACTAGATGTTACAACAAAACAAAAATAAACAAAACCAAAAAAAAAATCCCTATGGTGGCTGCTGAAATAATTTGCATATTCTACTATATGTTGAGCTTAGATTCTCAATGTCTGTTCTGAAATTTATATTATTAGGATCATTTTTAATGTGTAGCATTTCCAGAATTAGCTGTTTATTTAAATTCGGTTCTCTATCTATGACTCGGACTCCATCGAAGTCAAAAGTATGTTGAGTTATAAACAATTTTCAATGTTAATCACACAACACGTGTTCATATTTTTATATTTGTTTTTCACCAGTTTGGCCTGTTGGAGCTGTAAGTGGCAGCGAAACGTTGGTCTCAGACTAAATAATAAACAAATTTAGACTGCATTCCTGCTATTATTCCTCCCATCAACAAAATCAGTCGTTTATTCCATTTTACAACAAAATATAGAATAATATACAACAGGTGCAATAAAACAAACGTTTTTAACAAATACGTAGTCGAAATTTATTATTTTTATTTTAATGAATTGTTATGTTTGACGCTCGTTTGATGTTTCAAAGTCATCTGAAGGTTAAAGTAACTAGCTAACTAGCGAACCTATTGCGAGAAATATTGTGCTCTCATTGAATTGACAGTAATTTCTATAAATATTATAGTAAATTGTTTATGTATGTACTGTAAAAATGTGTGGAAGTCATACAATACATATTTCACGGTTCCAATTTCCATAATACATTTAATTGATCTACATATTTTTATGTTGCAGGTATGTTAACATCATATTTCATATTCCGAGCTACCTGTTTAAGTTAAGTCCAATTTTTATTTTATATATAAGACTTTCTGTTTACTTACATATGTATGTATTTAACAAAAGAGACGTTAGTTGGTTTCCAACATTCGGTGAATAATGTTTTAAAAATATAACTTATCCAATCTTTGTGAACATTGAAAGGGCTTATTCGAAATTTTACGGACATTCTTTATTTTTACACGAAACAATGTTGCTGGTAATCCAGATTCCAGACTTACAAAAGTTGTTCCATTATCTTAGACAAAAAGTACTTCCAATAGAATTACCCATTACAAAGTTTTAATGAAGTCGTGGATGTGTTTATAAATAAATAAAACACACAAACTTCTATTTCTTATTGTTCAAAATCATATTGAACAACTTTGATTCTCATACACATATTTTATATATGTTTACGCAGATTTTATTGCAACATTGTTAGATTAATATTTCTTCTGTAAATCAGTAATAATTAATTTTCGTTTAATGTCTCTGTATTTACAAATTGCAATATAGCAGTTTGTACCTTTTATTTTCTAATTTATAAGAGAGATAAGAAAATATATCCGCAGTAATAAACTTCTACTTCAATTTCATAACCAGACTTTTATTTTGTCAGTTCTGATCTGAAAAGTTATGTTATATTTTTCGAACGATAAAGAACCAATTGCTAGGTGAAATATAAGAACATTCCTATTTCTAGTAAGATACGGTTAATTGCAAGCAGATACGGTAAAGTGAACTCAGTTACAAACAATTTTGTTTTTTCAAAACAAAATGCAATTTCACGGTACGGTGGTTACAAACGGCGTACTGTCCAACAAAACTAGTGGTTAAAATTACCTACTTGTTTAATAACTTCATTTATTTTACTTTATTTTGTACATTCCACCCAAATAATTAACAAGTATCGTATACTGAAATAAACAAAAAACTATTCTATTATGTAATCATGTGACAAAATATCTGAAAAATTAATTTCTATTTAATAATATATTTTAGCTTGATTCTTTCAAGTATTCAAGCAGAATTGAAATATATTTGTCCAGAAATTTTCAATTGCGTTGTAAATAAACTTTAAGATAAATTCTGTAATTCACTATCTGATTACAAATTTCATTAAATATTCTAAAATATTGTAACGTTTTATTTATTTGGGTGAAGTTTAAAAATCAAAGAATTTATTATTGATTAAAATAAAAGTATATTAAATGATGGATGAATATTAAAATGATAATTAAAAGATAATAATTTAACTAACACAAAGATTAACACTAATTTAAATACTAAGAATATTATCAAACATTTAAAATACTAAAATTATTTATTTAAACAATATTTATTTCACTTAGGCCCGGTATTACAGTTCCGGCTTAAATTTTGGGTTAGGTAAACTTGGCTTAAGCCTCTTGTCTGTATTACAGTACAAAGCTTAGCTAAACTAGACAGCAACGCGATTTTTTGTTTTGTTGATTATGTGTTGGTTATCCTGTTTGTAAAAGAGAATAAATATAAATATTTGGCATGACTGATTTCATAGGTTACTATATTGAAATATTATTCATTTGTGTTATTGTTTCGTGTTGAAAACGTTGTAGTGATCTATGAAACAATATCTTGACGTATAAAAATTATGTCAAATTTATAAACATATTTCCATGACGTACAATAGCCTGAAGCACAATCCATATCCATCGTCCCGCAGTGGATTTATGTAATTATCTAAGGTTAATAACAAACCATTCATAGGCGTTAATGCATGATTCCTATAGAATAATAAATAATAAATTTAAAATTAATTATATCGAACATAGTTAATATTTTTGAATAACTTAATTATTCACCAGTTTGTTTTGGTTTTTATGTCGTCGTATATCAGGTCGTAAATTATTCGCACAGATTCTTTCGATAATCTGAATCTTTGTCCAAATTCAAAATTGTTCCAGATACTTATATGGTCTGGCCTCATGCGTATCTGACGCGGTTGTCTGGCATTTATTATCTCTGGCTCATCATTCTCCTCGACAGATATTCCATAAAAGTCATTATTTTCAATGAATTCAATTAACTCCATAATTCTGTGATTTGACAAAGAACAAGTGACATTGACAGGTAGGTTATAATTCAGTGTTTAAGCCGCCTCGGCTGGCCGCTCAGGTTTAAACTACCGCTCAAGCTTAAACCTGTACTGTAATACAGCAATTTTCGCTTAAGCCAAGCTTAATCCTTAAGCCGAGTTTAAACTACATCTGTAACTGTAATACCGGGCCTTATTCATTTATATAACTACATTTATTTATTTTCACTACTCGTCGGCTACTTGTTTATATCACCAACTATTCATTTCACGACGCTTGTTTATATCAGACTGTCTGCTGCCTTCACTGACGGGGTTTATAAACCATGACGACGTTGTTCGACATCCTTCTCAATAATTGTACACGAATACAAAGGGTCACGCCACCCAAGTAATGTTTCTGTACGCAGTCAGGTTGCTCGCGCGATTACGTCATCGGTAAATGTAGACACTGGTTCAGCGCAGTGGCGACGGCGACGGCGACGCCGACCGCTCCCCGTTACAATAATTACATTCAAATTATAAAAATAGATATTATGTTGATAAAAATTAGTACATATGTGTTATTTAATTAATAGGAGATAGATATTTATGCACCAAATGATATACGATAATGTTTATTCATGAAAAGAAAATTTAAGCCACGACCTCGTAGGGCAAGTGGGTTAAATTCTTTGAATGAATAAACATTCTTAACTTGCAATGCAATATTTTATTCAATTTTGACGAAATGATAATAAAAACCATTATAATATTTAAGTTTAACAAAATAAAAAATCTGATGTGGCCAGCACATAAGCTCTCGCCAAATATTTTACCTGGTTGTACGCATAAAACGAAAAATATTTTTAAATACGAATATATATATTCATGTCTCACTACAAAATAATTCTCACATATATTTGCAAAATCTATGGGATATTTTAATATACTTTATGTACAATACATACATTTTCTTTATATACAATATCTTGAATTTTTTTTCTACTTTCCTTTTCATTTTCTTTATATTCGTCATTTTTCGCAAATTCCTTTTATATTCTTTTTTACGTATATTCTTTCGCATGGTTGACTTTTTTTATTTTCATAATCTTCATAATAATGTACAAATATTTTTGACAGTGGCATACAAATATTTTTGACAGCGACATTTATGTGTCAATTACAAACATTTGAATTTCTTGCCTTGTAGTAGTTTGATCTGAGATTTTTTACATCAAATTATTTTATATGCATTTCTTTATCTCTAAATCTATAGAAGATATAATAATGAATTTCTATTTACCAAATAAAGAATTTAACGTTCTTTAATATAAGTATTTACATATTTCCGGTTGTCCAATTGTTGCCAAAACTTTATCAACTCTTCCCATAATTGTTAGATTGAGGAATCCGTAAAAATGTCTTAAGTCTTATAGTATTTGAGAAATGGTGAATCCAACATCCATACACACACATCCACACACACATACGGACATTATCGTAAAAATGTTATAATCGGATAAAAGGGGACCTTAAAACGTGCTTATTCACTAAAATCTGAATATGCGATTTTTAGCATGAATTCAATACCTCTCTTAGCGAGAGGTAAAAACGAATCAATTAGTAGGCTGTGCATGACAATCGTCTTTTATAGATGTCAAGTCGTTTGAGGCATATTTTCGGGCTGCCATCTATTGATATTTTCCTTGAACTACACTCCGTTGCTATTTTACAAACAAATCGCTGTCATGGAGACTGTTGCAAGCACATTACAAGATGGTGCCAAATATGAAGTTAGTTTATGATATTCGCAACAGTTACTCCTGCTATAGTTATAAAGAATTATGATAAACGTGAAATTCTTTAAGTTGCCACAGCCATCTGAAGACATTGAGTTATGTAAAACTCAAATTTCAAAACACAAGTGACAGAACTTTAAAAATGGCAACGATTTGTCGTCGCACTCTTACTGACGTCAAAATCATAACCCTCTATTATAAACAAACTTTATTTTCTGTCATTTGTGTTATGAAAAATAATGAAAATCACTGGTCTGTCGGATAAAGACTGTGGTGAAAGTGTGCCTGATGTTAATTTAAATGCATTATTTGTTGCAGAGTGAGTTAAAATTCTGTGAGAGTGACTTATTTTTTTTTAATTCACTAGCAAATATACAGTTACTTAAAGTTGTTGCTATGGAGTTAATAATGTCAGTTTATTGAATAAATATTTGAATCCTATCTGGATTAAGTACAATCACGTGAAAAGATCAAGTTAATCAATTATCATATATCCCAGCAAATTCCATTACACAACATTAAACCACAAAACAATTACCATTCCCACTAAACATCCAATTCATTACCATCCACATCCACCACAATTGTACAAAATCGCTATCGTTGTCGCCGTTGGATTGTACAATGCACGTTGCAGTTGATTCATGCCGGCACTAATTATTGCTGCACCTAAATCGGCTCCACCATCCAGCTGCATGCAGGATATTAATATCATAAATTACACCGCTAAATACCGCCAAGTACAGCCTGGCTGAGATAGGATAACGCAGACAATAGGGAATGCTTTAAGAAGTTGTAGAGGAGAATTAGTTGTTTGGTGTGAAGATGATGCAGTGCTGGTGTTATTAAAACGAAATTAACAAATTTTTCAAGGATTCATTGGCCAACACATTGAAAGTTTATAACTTGAATCGGCTATTATACCATTTTAAGATATAGGGAATATTGAAGAAATATATAAGATAGTATACTTTATAGAGATGATAAAAAAATATTGGAAAAAATTGTAAACCATTGCTTTGTTGTAATAATAAAATCAATGTAATAAGTAAGGAGTGCGCGAGAACCTTGCCTGCAATTAGAGACACTTATGCACTAAGAATCATAAAGAGCCCATACACATCAGTTTGCTCTCAAATCGACAACAGAATGTTAAGAGCAAACTGACTAAGAAGAAGGTGCAAGAGTGCACCGAAACGTCGGTGTTGTAAGAGAATAAATGCTGTTTGACTGAGATTTCGAATAATTTTTAACGCCTAATCCCTAATCTATTGGAACTCGCAGAATAACTAAATAAATGGCGGCAAGTAGGACATGTTAAATTATGTAAACGTCAAAAATCATCGTTTCGTTTAACATAAAAAATGATCTCACGCTTAGATTTTATTATTTCATTTAAATATGTGTAAAAAAATGAGCGGTTTATAGAAAATAAACATAATATACATCATGCTGTGTGTACAAGTACAACACTTCAAGACATATTCCATAATTTTTGACAAAGAAGATAAAGTTGATCGACTGAACGCATAGAAAAGAAATTTAAATATATCGCAAAACTTTTCTGATAAATAAATATGCCTTTTCTTTGCATTCCACAAAAAGAAATTATAATAAAATTTTGCAGGTATGTAGTTTTAATGCATCTATTGGCAATATAGTTAAATAAAATTTGTTGATTTATTGATTTTGGTAATATTTGTCCCAGTAGATTGCAGTTCCAAGTCAGAATTGCCATAAGTCAAATTACGCCACAGGTTGTAATTAAATCTGGATTTACGAATTGTTCCTCTTCAGTTATGTGTCTTGATAAAGGATTCGACTGAGCAAACTTAAAAATTGTGTTTATTTGAACTTTGATCAATATTATGGATCAGAAAGCGCTCATTCAAAACAGAGGTGGGCGCGTGAGTAACTTTTTGTTCACGATCACGCACGCTCACGGAACTAAAAATGTAATCACGACCAATCACGCACGACTTTTATGTTTGATTTACGATCACTTACGTTCACGATTTTATTTTGGCATTCACGCTCGATCACGCCCGGCGGGTCACGTTCGTGTCACGTAATTGTTTCTATGTACATTTAAGCCTGTTTAACACAGTCATAAGTTGTTATCAAATTTGTTAACAAATTGGTAATAAGTTATGTAACAGATTGGTTTCATTGGAAACGAAAGTTTATGGACAAATAGGTTGTTCTATTCCATCACAAATATCATTATAAATTTGATAACAAATTTGTTAACAAAATTATGATCGTGTCAAACGGGCTTAAAGATTTGTATATCTTTCGGAGCAACTGTGCATACAATTTTGGGTACAACAATAACACTATTTTTATGCAAAAAAAAATACTGTTGATCACATATTTGGACATAATAATAATAACAAGAATGTAAAGTAAAATATGGAGATTGACAATTTTTTTTAATAAAAATATAAGAAAACTTGTACTCACTCCCGATTAAATTTCAATCACGCTTGATCACGCACGATAATTTGTTAGTGCCTCACGCTCACGTCCAATCACGATGCAAAATTTAAATTGTAATCACGGTCACGCGGGTCACGTCGTGACCCATCGTGACCCGACAAAATCACGGCCCGCGCCCACCTCATTCAAAATGTAAACAAATGTTCTACTGGCCGCCATGACAGGTGGGTTTGCAGCACCGTCAACGTATTCTGCAGGTCCCAATAGCACAGTTGAAAATTTGCCACACATAATTTTAAAATAATTTTCATTAATTTTCATTTTACCATATAATACAGAATTTTAATGATTTTCTGAAATAATTTTGGAAAAACTACGTAATTTTCGTCATTAATTTAATTAGTTTTTACTTCTGTTCAAAATATTTGTGAAATAAAGTTATGAAACGTACTCTTGTTTTAATAAAAAAAAATCCGGAATAGTCGTTACAATACATCAGTGCAATCGAACAACACATTCATGATAGAGAGAGATTTTTTTTAAATAACTCGTGATCGGAGACAAGTCTTTCTTTCGGTTCAGCTCGAAAATTATCCTCTTTCGACCAATAAAATGACTAGCCTCTGTTGGCAAGTTAGTTCAAAATACTTTCGCTGTCCCGAATGGATTATAATACACATATTTTAATGCATTACGAGATAAGAAATTTAAATATTGTTTATTTTATCCAAAATATAGTTCTAGTACTAACATGGCTTCTTAAAATTAGCAATGATAATAAACAAACAAGAACAGTGCTTCTCACATTTACCAGACTGTATAATACATTGAACATTAGTCGCACTATCCCTATCGTTTTCACTTTCCCCCACACCAGTCTCGATATGATAATGGAATCCACAATTATGACATTTGCGTGGATTGCGTATTGTCGTAATGGTTTCCTGATACCGGCTGCGTCTGATTCTGATACTGGTGTTTGTCCGGCGACGCCGGTGCAGCTGCCGGTTGTCCGCTCCACTTGCCGACGCGCTGTGTTATAATTTTATCGCGTGCCTCGCCTGATTTATAGCAGAACAGCCAGCTCAAAACGATCACGTTAATGAATTATTACTGTTGTATATTAAGGGGGATATAACTATTGCAATGAGTTATTGTTGTAGATTAGAAAACTCTCAGGAGTTACTGAGTTAACTTCTTAAGGACCCTATGTAATTAAACTTTACCTATTCAGCTGTATTTTGCTGTTTTTGGTAAATGCAAATGTGTAGCCTATTTTGTAGGTAGATATAAAAAAATCTGTTATATTTAATCAAATAAATACATGAACCTTATCTACTAAAAATTCAATTGATTTACCTTTCTCCAGTTTCCTTTGTATTATCTTGTTTTAATGTTCTTTGATAGTGTTCCTTTGTTTAATTTTGTCATTATGTCCAATTTATCGTATTATGTATTTGCAGTCTTGTACGTATTCTAATATTAAATCCACATAACTTCTTCCATTTGGTTATTTCTTCCACTAATCTCCTTTCTGGATTCTATCTAAATTCAACAAATATATATTTTTTTTGTGAAACTATCACAATTTAAAGCAGTCAATAATTCTAGATAGGTACATTAGAAAGTCTTAATTATTATTATCGTTAGCCACGACATATGCTTTATTTTTTCTGGTTTCAAGAAATTATTTATAGACGTCATAGACGTCTGACTTATGGAAAATAAATCCCTTATTCTTCGATAACTATTTCCATCATAATAATTCTTTATAAAGATACGTTCCTTATTCGAATAAACATTCATTATTTAATTTATATATAAAAAAGTTTGATAGAATATTTATATTGTTTTCTACATTGTCATAAGTCATGGCTATTGCTACTGAAATTTATTTTTAAAATTGTGACGAAACCAAAAATATAATAAGAAATGTAAAACTAGTTTTGTATATAACTTTTAATTCTGTACAACTGAACAGGAGAGGAGGAAATTGCATAAAAGTCCCATGTAAATCCTTATGATCGCACCTGACCGTCATCACCTTGTATGTTCAAAATAACTTTTGTTGTCAATAATTAGAAATATGTTCGGTAAATAAGCATTTTAATGAGACAATTAATAAAAAAAAAATTTTGATTACAATTGACAGCCTATGTCATTCAACAATCTTTTATTTTCATACAAATCCACTTTGTTTCTATTTGGCGTGGCTTCATTAATTCAAAAGTGTTATTTACTGCATTACTTTTCTTAAAAATGGATTCCGTATTTTAAAAAGGCGAGAGCAGAAGTCATCAATGTAGTAAGAATTTGGAATAAAGTAGGTAAATATGTGACGCAGATGTTAAGGGAATTAGCACTCGAATATTTTAAAAACTAATAACTTTTTAAACTTTGATGATATCCCTTTTCTTTTAGATTTAAGATTTAGTAAAATAAAAATAAATAAATAAATAAATATATCATCACGGCTTATTACCCATTGCTGGGTGTGCCAATATATTTGCACCGTGCGGGCGCTTACCAGGCGTCACCTCACGGGCACTCATTGCTGGCGTGGAGAGTGCACCACAGGAGTTAATTTTGTGCCATTTAAAATTGGAAGTATTTGGCGTCAGTCGGGATCGAACCCGGTTCCCCAGATTCTCGACCTGACACTCAGGCTCGCGGCCACGAGACCCCAGATTTAGTTATTTACTAATATAAATGAATAGTTTTCTAATTTGTTACTACGGTGGAAGACCCCATTAGAAGCCTAGGTTGTACTAGAGAAATTTGAGTTTATTCCTTTCTGATTAAAAATGAAGTACATATAATATTAGAAACATGGGCGCCGACTTCGTGGGCGCTCCGGGGTTCAATCACCCACAGAAAATTTCCTGTCGGTTCTCGGCACCCACAGAAATTACTCAGAAGTAAAAATCACTAATTTCACCAGAATCAGAAAGGTTATATTGAAAACAATTGAAAGACATGCGAGCACTTGGTGAAATCATCAATACAAATCGGCCAATACAATAATTCACAGATGGGAAATCCAACTTTCTCAGCCCTATTCATAGAACCTATAATCCTTCGTTAGTCGCGCAAACTTTTGTTGTTTTTTTTTTCTTTCACATGAAATAAAATGGTCATATTAACATTTTGAATGGCTGCAAAATTTTATAAATATGCAAAATAAATGTTATTCGGGTAAAAATGGTAAAGTATGTTATTTATACATAATAGTTAATCATTAAAAAATTAATGTCAAATTGGCCTCTCTGGTGGAGTACGACCTCCACAATTCTTCAAAACATTTATCCGATCATTAATAGTCTCAATTTGAAGTTTTTATGTAGATACGTAGAAATATGGCTACTTCAAAATTTAACAACAGTAATAAACGCCTAAAGTAAATTTAAATAATTATAATAGTAACAACAATAAAAAATCTTGGAATGGAAATAAAATATTATGATTAGAGGTACCTACATACTACTATTTCTTTTAATTCACAAATTAGTGAGATACGTTATGTTATGTTTTGTTATATTCTCTGCAGAAATTTAACTTTTTTGAGAGTTCTGTTTATTCAACAATGAATAGTGATCAGTGTAAAACTGATTCAATAAATATCACTAGTAAAGTTTCATCAACATTTGCTCTATTTTCAAATAAATGCATTCTTGTGCAAGATTCATAAGGTAGAAAAGTTGAGAAAAGCAATCTGCGTTCTCGGAAACAAAGATTAAAGTTTGTTGCAGCTTGGGACCATATGTTCATTTCTCAGTAATATTGCATAGATTGCAAAATTTGAAAAACTCAGTTTTGCCACATTTATAAAATAAGCAAATGCAAAAAGCAACTCCTTGTGTTTGCAACGTCGGCTTCAAAAAGTTATAACTTCTAAGAAAGGAAGTTTTTTCAGTCTTAGACTAATAGAGTGAGACTAATTACTTTGTAAAGAAATCTAGGAACTTGTAAACTTAATAACTGTAACCAAAATATTACTTCAACTCTGGTGTTGACTTTTTACTACATTTAGTCTTTTTCGTTTGTTTATTTACTTAAATAGTTAATACTGAGTGTTAATTAAAAACCGGGCTATAGGCGTTTAACATGGGAAATCAGTTTTTCCTTGCGCAAAACATCCCATTTAATTTAAGACAAAAATGTTTTAAATAAAAGTTGTAGATAATTCAAGTCTACATCTAAATCACTAAACAGATTATATTTTGCAAGTTTGGGAACCTGTAAAGACCAATTTAAAATTTTATAAACATTGCTCATTTATAGTGATAGCCATGGAATTTAAACAAAATTACAAAGATATGCAAATCGTTTGAACTGTCAGAATTTCGATTTTGCAGGTTACAAAATAAAAATAAACAAAATCTGTTTATTGATTTAGGTGTAGAATGTAAAAATTAAATATATCAGCTACATTCACAGCTATTTTTTTTAATGAGTAATGATAATGGATAAGACATAACTTTAATACATAGTGTTAATGCGCAACATTAAGGAAAACATAGCATTTTCTGCAACAAAATTTAATTGATAATTGACATGTATTTATTCCAAATTACTTGAATTGAAATTTTCATGGAAGAAAAGGATTGCTGAAACGTATTTTTCTATTTCGGTGTTCTTATGTTTCTATAAAAGCACTGTTTTTCACTGAAAACACGACGTTTAGAAAATCTATAAACGTACTGTTTTTGGCGCCTTTTGTATGCTAGAGGTGGTAGTCATGCTTTCATAACTGACAGATAACCTCAAAATGGTAAATTGTTTGTGTTAAAGTATTATTTCTAATTGAGGATTTTTATCCTTTCTCTGGGTGATAGGACTAGAAAGAATATAAATTTATAGCTATAGCTGTGTTAGTTAAGAAAGAATAAGAATCTGTGAAGTTAAAATTTCAACTAAAAAATTATGAAACAAGAAACAATGCGCTCAGGTTTACTTTGTCAAAATAATTAAAACGGTAAGTTTTATTTATTACAATTTACATTTATGGTAATGCAATTTTGAATTGAATGTATTGTTATTCCATGCAGGTTATGAAATGTATGATGCACGTTACTTGAAAATGTTGACACTGTCTACTCAATTTGTGGCGGCTACTAGCAAACAAATAAGAAAAGTTGACGTTTTAATCCATGATTTCCAGTTCCACGTTGTGGCGAACTATCGAATATATGCCATATATGTTTTGTATTAAAAAGTGTAAGAACAGCTGTTGCCGTTATCTGTGCAACTGAGCAGTGAGTGTTGACAAAATAGTGGAAAGTAATTAATAAATAATAAATTGTTCATTAAAGTATTTCATTATTTAAAGAGTTTTATTTATATGTTGTTTTCTCAATAAAAAGGCTCGATGGTCCACATAACGTCCTTCAGTCCCATATTCAAGTTTTATTTATGATAGTAACCAACACGAACCACCGATATCTCAAATCAGGATGGTTCATTAATAAACCTTGGAGGTCATTGTATGTATTGGTTTTCCTATTTCATAATTATATAACGCTTGATACAATGTTTTAATGTAAACAATCAGACAAAATCACAAGATACACAAACTGTCAAAATGTGAAATTTCAATTTTTAGCGGGAAGCGCTACCAACATAACTGATAAAAAAACACCAATTCATACTTTTGACAAGTCCTTTTTTAAAAAATCTAATTGTAAAATTACCTCAATAGAAAAAATAGTATAAAAAACATGTATCATAAGGCCAGTTGACGCACTCGTCCTTTGTAAAACTCGCCTGGCGGCTCGTTTTCCAAACTTGGACTCGTACGTTAACAGATTGCCTTATGATACTTGTGTTTTAATGTACTATTTCCTGTTTAATTTTACTTGAGCACATCGTATTACAAATATTGCACTAGATGCAGCTACTTGTTTTCTTCGACATTCAAGATTTTGAGATTTCTCGCAAATTCATTTTGACAAGTCACAAATTGCAAATGCAGAATGCGTAATTAATGAAAGTTTGGAGTTTGCAAACTTTTGTTGCTATTCATTGTGTTTATGTATTATTCGTTAATATTAAAACTAGCTGTGAATGGCCCTGTGCGTTGCCATATAACAAACTTTGTTACGCACTATCTATAAGGGCTATGTATTAACGTTGTGCATTAAAAAAGTAGCTGTGAATGAAGCTTTAGGTGTAGAATATAATTATTTGTATTTATATAATTCGAATTTCTGACTGTTCAAGCAACATGCATTTCTTTATAATTTTGTTTCAATTCGATACTTATTACTACAAATGAGCAATATTTATAAAATTTCAAATTGGATTTTACTGGTTATTAAACGTGCAAAATAAAATTAATTTAATAATTTATAAATTAATTGGAAAGTTTTGCGCAAGGAAAAACTGATTTGCCATGATAAACTCCTACGGCCCGCTTTTTAATTAACACCCTGTAAATTTGTTTTTCAAGGGTGGAAAGTAGCGCTTTGCAGACCAAGACTAGAGATTGCCGCCCGATCGTAGCAAGGACTGTTTAGTAACTAGTAATTGAAGTCTACAAAGATACTTTCAACCAGAGATATTCACAACATTATTTCTTCAATCAGAAAGATTACTCGAGTTTTAAATGTAATTTACAATTTTTCACCATTATATCTAAGAAAAAAAAATTTGAATGTGTAGTCTGCTAAACCTTCTTTGTAAACCGTTACTATTAATAACAACGGTATTCATTTTCAAAGGGCTTTGGTCTGCAAATATTCAATCTCTCTAACTAAATGACAATCGAAAATTTTTATCGATCGTAAAATAGTTATTTGTGTATCAAGGTTGTAAAAATGCCGAGGCCAGCAAATCAGATGAGGCTAAAAAGAAACATTTAAGCCGAGGTGCACCCAACATTTTTACCTTCCGTCACCTTTAGGTAAGGAAGGTATTGTCTTTGGTCAAAAAATTCGGTGGTGAGTTTTTGATGAATAAGCACGTTTTAGGGTCCCTAGAATACGATTTTACTATTTTTACGATGATGTCTGTATGTGTGTGTGTGTGTGTGTGTGTGTGTGTGTATGTATGTGTGTCTGTGTGTGTGTGTGTGTGTGTGTGTGTGTGTGTCTGTGTGTGTGTGTGTGTGTGTGTGTGTGTGTGTGTGTGTGTGTGTAACAAAATTTTCGTCTACGATAACTTCCATACTACAATTCTAAAAATTATAATTCTTTCGTATTTTTCTTCGTTACATCCATGTGAAGAGCTGATTTGATTTTGGTTAGAATTGGACAACCGGAAGTACACTCATTTGAAGATTTTAACAGTTTTTCTTGAAAAAACTATGTTAAATATCATTTTTTCACATTTAATGTTACTATAAATATTAAAGAATATTTTATTCTCTATACGATTTGACTGCATTTTATACTTAATATTAAATGGATATAGAGTTAAAAAATTATAAAGAAATTAAATTTCATAAAGTAGCCATAGCTATGAAAACAGCTACTATATTAAGAAAATTTTGATTGAAAGATGTCAGTGTCAAGTGAAATTGACATAGTGTGTTTGTCTTATAATTTTATTGGCAATATAGGATCTTTTGCTATAAATTTTCTGTATATGGAATTTGCAAAAATACATGCAACTGCCGGAAGGTAAAGTACAAGAAATATAATCTTTAGTAAGGAACTTTCTGTATGAAATTTGTACAAAATACATAGAACTGACAGAAGGTAATGTGCTGGCCACATCAGATTTTTTTAGGTATTATCACAAAGTTATTAATTTTTATTTAAATAATATATTCATGTCACTTGTAGAGTGCTGTCGTCTTGACAAATCACAAAACAATCTGCTTAATGTCAAAATATATTACAACCTAAAAATGAAAATTTTTTGAGCAAGAATATAAACTGCAGAGCTACACGGTAAAAATTTACATCACTTAAAATTTATGAAGCTTCAACACTAAAGTTATTTGTTATTTAAACAAACGATTTGACAATTCAATTCGTAAAGTAAAAGCGGCCGTAAAGTGTTCATATATCAAACATAATTCTCAAGCGTTTATTCTCATTTTAATTACCATCTCTGTGGACCACTAAAGGTTCATCTTATCTTGAAACTCGCTGTAATACTTAGAAAACTTATAGTTGCATGTTGCAGTTAAAATACACAAGTAGTTCAGTTGAACACGCCATTTAACTTTAACGAAAAGTCGAAGCATATTATCATAATAGTAAATTTGGGCAATCTATGTGTAAAGTTTAACCATTACCTACGTTACTTTATATATCCGTGGATTACTAAATCGCTATGAAAATAAGTTACTCTACAAGTATTATAAGTACATGCAATAAGTTGTTTCATAGTTCTTAATAGATAATGTTTTAATGGGTTGTTTACATTTATCTTGCAAACAACATAAATTTCTTTATGTAACAACATTAATTTTCGTACAATGTATTATGTACTCGTATGTATCTATTTGATAATACCATGTAAGGATACCCGAATGAAAATAGATTATTTTTAATGGAAAATGTAGACGAACGTGCATTGATCAAATACTGGCACAAAACGGGCTACACCGAAGCAAATTCATGAAGATATGGCAAATAATTTGGGAACATCATCTCCTTCTCCTTCGTGCGCAGTTAAGGGAAACACTATAAAATTGATCGTCGTAGTGGAAGACACTGTTACCAACAAAATTTGACTAAAGGTTCAAGAAATGGCAGAGGCATGTCTTATGAATGGGTTCAAATCATACTAATTAAAGAGTTTCAAATGACAAAAATGATCAGACACGTGTTCGCTTGTTGTTTGAGCCGTTATGAAGCATGTTTATTGAAAAAATTATTACTACTGAACAGTCCAAACAATTAAATGAAAGCATTGGATTTCACCTTCCAAAAAACTTGTGATAGTGCTATTCGCTGACAAAGACATGGTTTCTGTTTTTTTGGACGCGAAGAGAATATTGATGTCGAATTATCTTTATAAGAGTTATCAATATAACACGTCATGGTACCTCACCTTTCCCAATTACCGGATTTAGGTACATCAGACTTTCATCTATTTCCGAAAATCAAAAAGACTTGGGATAACGATTTTCGTCCACTGAGGAAGTTGTAGCAGCCGTAACGGAGTATTTTGATGGAGGATATATATATATATATATATATATATATATATATATATATATATATATATATATATATATATATACACAGATGAAATAGAACGTGTTCTATTTTTCGTCGATTTTTTGTGAAATTTTTGGTTACTTTTCCAGTGCCAACTCTATAGTATTTGATTATTCAAACTATATTTGACGTTTGCATGTTTTTAAGGTTAGTATATACAAGTATAGGGCGCTAGCAGTCACGTGAGTCGAGTGTCCTTGTCGTACTTGGAATCAGCTGATTTGTGTACGCATGTCGTTTTGACAAGAACAGTGTCACTTTGACAAGACCAATGTTTTGACTTATTTTGATTTTGAACTGCTAAAATGTTATTAAAGTGCAATTTTCAGGCAGTAAAACACATGAAATTAAAAATAATAACCTCAACAGTTCAAAATTAAAATAAGTCAAAACATTGGTCGTGTCAAAGTGACATTGTTCTTGTCAAAATGACAAGCGCACACAAATCAGCTGATTCCTAGCACGTCAAGGACGCTCGAGTCACGTGCCTGCTCGCGCCCTATAGAGTGATCCAGAATGATTGAATGTCACGTGACTTGAAAAAGTTCTAATTATGATCAAAACTATCTTTCACGAAAAAAAAAATTATCAATTTACGGGAAAAGTCAAATTATGTTTCCTATATTACCGATATTTGGAAAAGTCAGCGGCGTTATGTATTTGCATTTTTTGACATTCATTTTGTTTTTACCTTTATAATTAAACTGTTATTTATTCAAATCATTACGTTAGAATGGTTGTTTATGGAAGAACATGATAAGTTTATTTTGGAAGTATATATTCTTACTGCGAATGATGAAAATGAGTGGAAATATGTACGCCAATGCAATCTATCAATCGTATGTCACTATTACAAAGATGCGGCAAACAAAAAATCAGAATGAAGCGGAATCTTCAATCATTCTGGATCACTCTGTATTTATAGATACTAGTTTCACTTATTGGTAACAAATCACACTACAACAAATACTGCACTGCTGGGTTAAACTTTAACTTAAAAAAAAAATTGAGATAATATTAAGAAAATGGTAGCTCTGCTTTCAACAAGAATAAATTGATAGAAAATCGTTAAATGTAAAGTTTTAACGCTTTTTAGATATATTGATTGATTTATCCGTGTAAAACCGCTATAAGATCGGGATCTTGGCATTACAGCATCGAATGAACAAATGTCAAGTGTAGAGACTTAAAAGTGAACTACGTTGAAAAATGTGTAAAGAAATATGAATATACCTACTCCTGTTTTATGTTGCGAATTTTCAGTTCACTCTTGTACTTGTTTCTCAATTTAGCAAATAGGATGAGCAAATGTATTTTAAAGTAAGAAATATGTAATAAGTAAATTTATGCTAAAAGGAACATTACTGACCCTCTCAAACACTTAACCTTACCTCATCTCCATCCATTCTTTACCCGTAACCTCATTTATAATTTACCCCCTAAGTACACCTACTTACCTAACCTAACAATTTCTCATTAATCCAGCTCTGGGAGTAGAACCCCCTTAATCCCCACCTTGTGGGGCTCCTATGGCCCTCATTGCCTTGTCATTAGCTTGAGAACCTGCAGGTGGCTCTGCCGACAGCGACGCCATCAACAGTTAAGAGCCGTTCTCTGTCGAACAACAAAACACAACAACGCCTAGGAGAGAACAACCCCTGCGATGGAGAGGGGGTGGTTTTTGCCCATGTGTCGTGTGTGACTTTTTGTAGAAGGAGAAATCGAGTGGAAGTTGTGGGTGGTTGATGGGAAGGCGATTTGTGGAGCGAAAAGCGAAAGTGAGATAAGGTTTATAGCGGGTGTTACGGTTTAATGAAGCCTGAATCAGTGGGATGGTAAATAAATTAAGTGATGTATCAAATTGAATGCAAGACCGAGCAAAATTATTTTGCAGCACGTAATTATGTGTTTGTAACACTCACAAATAATAACTCTCACTATTTCTTTTCGAGCCTTAGGAAATCGGTATTTTATTTTTATCGATGATTTCTGGCACTACTTGCCAAAAATACAGTTGTACAAGTTAACAATAATCTTGACAAGAAATGCTTGTCATAGTAGTATCGTAATGATTTGCAATTGTTTTGGAATCACTCTCAATCGTATTAAAATGAATCTCAAACAGTTATAATAGTCTAATGCCCGGTTGCAGAAATATTCATCAACGCTTTGTCCATCAAAATAAACAAATTCGAATCCATAGCAAGAATTATTACAAAAACCTAAAAGTGTATAATTTTTAAATTTACATATTTCGCTTATACAGAGGGCTAATTTAATAATATGGGTTATACTAGACGCAGAATTTAATTCTCTAACTATTATTTGAAGCATTTATTTTTAAAATCAAAATAAAACAATTTTATTCAAGTAAAACTGTTAATAAATTCAGGTAATATGTCACTTCCGGTAGACCTATTTTAACCAAAATCTACTACGTTATTCCCATTGACTACGTTTATCTCGGCAATTCAAGTATATTTTGATTAGATAAATCCTATTGGTTTATCTCAGCGGATTAAAATTAGGATTGAGTTATTTTCAATCTTCTTTAAATTCGTATTGACTAAAAAAGATAGTTAAATACTATATTATGCAGATAGACAGGGAGAGGTATATGATCTAATTTCATGCTGGATATGTAACCACAAAATCTAAAGATTGTCATGTTGTTATTTGTCTTCTCTTTCAAAAACATTAAAAAGATATTTGCTTCTTCATCACTGCAAATATTTCGCTTTTGGACAATTTTATTAAGTTTTATGTTGTGACTTTTATTAAATGAGGTAAAATATAAATAACCAAAAAATCATATGAATTTATTGACACTCAAACATATTGCGGATGTGCGCATGCGTAGTTCCATTATTTGAAGCTACACTGTTTATTTCTATAGAAATCAAGCCGCTTCGTAAGTCCAAGCCTGTTACTTTATAGGCTTGACTTGACATTTTCAAGCGGCTTGAAATATTAATCTCTATCGTTTATTTCACAGATTGAAAAGGGATTTACTAAATTCAAACGGCTTCAAACGTCGAGATAAACGTAGTCATTCACATAAAAGTCTTATACTTATACCAAATTTGAAAAGTTTTGTTTTATATTTTCAAATAGTTTTTCATTAAAATATATTATAGGCTAAGTAAAGTATCACTTCTGGAAAATGACCAAAAAGGGAGGAGCACAACTAGATGTCATAATAGTCCTAAATAAAAAATTTCAATTTTCTTATCGTTTTTGTTATGCGAGATACGTACGTACTTACGTACAGACGTCACGACGAAATTAGTCAAAATGGATTCAGGGATGGCCAAAATGGATAGATTATATTTGAAATAAAAAGGTTTTTACGCGAATTATCTCTAAGAAATTTTAGCCATGTAGAAATGAATATCTATTGAATTTTATAAAATTGTAAATAATAAAATATTGTAAAAATTGTGTTCAATATTGTAAATTAAAAAAAAAACTTTTTAAAAAGAAATTTCATTCTACGCTATGATCTTATGATCAGTGCTATCGTGTTCCTAATATGACAAGTTAAAAATCGCAAGGTAGTAGTTTTTTTGTGATATTTACAAGTGGATGGACGTATACTCGTATTTCTGTGTATTAAGTAAAATGTACAAACTCATTTTAAGTGAAATATGAAAATTTGAACTTTCTTACGAAGGCATCAGGTATGAATAATGCCCATTACCCGGTAAGTCCACTACCATAATTTAATTTATGTAAAATGCATTCAACAAATGAGATCTTTGAACATATTGTTCTTATCTATTTATAATACATACATATACGAATCTTGTAACATTATCTTATAATTAAAATATATTGGTTGATGCTATGTTTCGAAAATATGCGTGAACCAAGTTAACGTGTACTTCTACTTCTGTACTAAATTTATAAGTAATTAAATTTACACAACATCGTGTGGACTTATATACCTAAAGTAATTTTAGTGTTTATTTTATACAGAATTTGTTAGGGTGTATCAACAATCTTCGTTTGAATTAGGCGTGAGACAAATAACTGGGATACCTACTTACCTGAGGCCTTGATCCTACAAGGACCGTTATTTAAAAAAATTGTAACGCAAGGATCAACAATATACTACAAGTATTAAAGATATATAATTTAATTTTTTTTAGATATGTATCTGTATAATTTTTCATGTTCATAAACTCTTTTATTAATATTTTGACATACCCCAAACGAAAGCTAATTGAATGCCGAAACGTTGGCTTTTTGTCATCAAAATTAAGTAAAAATCATTTTGCTCAAGACTGTATTTCATATTATTTTCGATGATATAAATATGATTTTTAATAAGAGTAGGAAAATGTGAAAGTATTAAGAACAATAGGGGTTTCCACTATTTTTCAATTTTTTTATATGTTATTCCTCATGAAAACTTATATGTATTACAATAAATAAAACATTTTTATCATAACAGGTTTTCTGTAAAAAAAAATATTGAAAACAGTATTTTTTGCAACTCGTTTGAACGGCCAATTTTTACCGCCCCGACAGCGCGTAAAAGGCCGGCTAATGTAGCTAATGCTCAACAGATGGTGCATGAGTCTCTAGTGGCGTCATTTGTCAATTGATGGTGTATTAACATTCTTCTATTACAGTTTTCTTGAACTAACGCATAGGGGTAAGGATAGGAGTTTTCACTTAACTACAAACAATTGTTTTATTTCAAATTGAGTTTGTGACCTTACAATTCTTTGAATTAAAGAACTGAACTTCGAATCTTTCGAGTACGACGTCAAGATAAAACTTACAAAATATTTGGAGAGATAAATTATATCATATATAATTTATAATTTAATTTGTTACGAATCCTAATCAAAAATTCCAAATCCCTCGTCAACTGAACATCTGGGTGGAATGTTTATCCTGGTTTTTCCACAAATATTCTTTTACGGGTGTTTCAACTTGTAAATAATTATAGGCAAAGGCATAACTTCTGGTAATCCCTTGAATTCGTTGCTGGAGATTTACCAAATACTTTACAAATATTTAATCCACGAAATACAATAATCTATAAAATACGTATACCTTAGAAAATGCTTTACCAATATAACATACGGCAAATAATAAAAATAATAATAATAATAATAATAATAATAATAATAATAATAATAATAATAATAATAATAATAATAATAATAATAACTGTATTGTATTCACATTTTTAACTAGTTTATAATACCTACTTCATTATATTTTAAATACATTATATTTTAAATATAATGTTCCAATTTGAATGTGCTGCCATCTATTATCACATAGGAAGATATTGAATGTATTTGATGTATGTAGGTAAAATCGAATATTGTAAACTACTCCCATCACATATATATATATATATATATATATATATATATATATATATATATATATATATATATATATATATATATATATATATTGACGGATAACATAGAAACTAAAATCGATCCGGCAAATGACGTCACTGGCTGGCAGCGTTTCAAACGTAGTAAATTGTTTTCATTCATTTTTAAAAAATTGGAAACATATTCAACCATTTAAGTAGTATTTTCAGAAATGTTTTATGATATATTTTAGTGTAATAGTGTTATTTTTCAATATTTTGATTACGGTGGAAACCCCCATTCATTGAAGTATATTCTATGCTTTTTGTAAGATATAGAAGTTTTATATCGTATAGAGGAGCAGGAAAACTTGATGATATGAATTTCTATTCTTTAAAAAAAACCGTAGAAAATTTTCTTTCCACGTCAATCACTTTGAAAGAAGAAAATTATAAAACCTTAATAGAATTTTTCATATCTCCACCCCTAATCCAAGCTAAATCCGGTTCACCGTCATCACCCCTATAAATATATTTCATCAGGCACACAATATTATTCGAGAAAAATCCTTAAAGCAATGAACTATCAAGGCAAGTAAGACCCTTCTCCTTCTTCAACTTCAACGAAGCATACTAGCAATTTGGAGCATTCGCTTTGAATGCCGTAATGACGTTATTAGAGGGTGAAAGATACACCTGCAACCATCGGATATTGAAGGTGGCTTTGTAACTCGTCCCGTGATGATTCATCCCACCTTATTTTATTTTACGTAGGTAAATCATAGTAGTATACAAAATCAAAATGAATTGTCGTATAAAATAACCTATACAGTGGCATAAATGCGTGGCGTATAAATCTACAATTTTTTTCTCGTACAAATGTTTTGTAGTATAAATTCTGGCTTTTGGCGAGTTTTCGTCTTTCAAATTTTGGCGGCGCATGCAATTTTCGCCGCGATGTCTTCTCCAATTATTATATATACACTTAGACCAGGAATAGAGGGGGAGACAGGGCATAGTCACGCGTATATTTCCAAATCATCTGAGTGATTTTGAACCTTATTGAAATGTCAAAATCAGCCGCAAAAGGCTAGTCGACCAGTTAAATACTGTTATGTTACAGTTGGCCAAATCTAAATAAATACTTGATTATCCATAACTACAAATTATCTTGATTTTGTTTTATAAAACTAAAATAAATACGAAAGAATATTAATAAAGAAAAACGTAATGTAAATAACTGACAAGTTAAAACGGTAGGTGACGCTTGTTGAGATTGAAAACTTATTCGTTCGACTGCACATGTATGTAACACATCTGGCCGACTAGCCTTTTGCGGCTGATTCTGACAGTTTAATAAGGTCGAAAATCGCTAGGATGATTTGGAAAGTCGTCTTATGGCGACATACATAGCATGCCCTGTCTCCCCCTCTATTCCTGGTCTAAGTATATACACGTTTTATATCGCAAACATAGAGGGACATTAGTCAAACATAACATAGTTCGAGTTGGGTAGTGGTGCAACATTTTTATTTTCAAATGAAATCTAGAAAAAATCCTTTCAAATTTCGCAATTTTGGTGCAGGATGAACTTATTACCACTTTTTGTCGATCTCGCATTGCACGTAAATGCCTTTATAAAATTGATATGTGCACAACCATCTATACTTACTCTAGACTGGGTCTTCGGTATATGCTACCATTGCGCTACCTAGGTCGTATCTTGTAAGATAACAGATAACATTTTTAAGAAATTATAAAGGCTGTTAGGGAATGCTTTGACCACAAACGTCCAGGTCTTCGACTTTTTAAAAATTACATGTCACATATGAATTTTGAATATAAATAAATGAAAACGAAATAAAAATTGCTATATATTTTGTATTTTTATACCTATAATAATGTAATTAAAGTTTTTAGCGTAAAATAGTCGCCATGTTATGACGTCAGCGTCATTATAGTAGTCCAGTTTCCCTGTGAAAATGTCACTATAAAGTGGACCATGCATATTTTGCTCATAAATTCGCGATTGGCTTTACACATACTCTAACAAACACATATTAAATATATCCGAATAATTTTTTATTAAGATCAAACGAAAATTTACTTATTAAATGAATTTATATTATAATTTATGTTTTAATTATTATAACCTCAATATTTGTCGTTGTTGTAATCATTTAGTAAATAGTAATGTAAATGTAGGATTACTTCTTATTGTGAACTATGTTTTGATTTTTGTAATCAATACTCTCTTTGTTGTATTTAATTATAAATAGAAAATAGTTTAAATACTATTTTAGTTATAATAATGGCACTAGGTGAGTATGAAAACTTCAATATTATATTAAAGAAAGTCTTAAAGTCACAATAATTAAAGCGAATAATTAACATGATTATGAAAACGAGCAAAAATTATTAATTTTTCTTACCTGATTTTTATTTATGTATACTATGTACTATCGAAGTTTTACATAAATTAACATTTAACATTACTCCTATACCTACTCATGTAACTAAATCAAGCAAATATATATGAAATGATAACTATTTGGCTTACTTTATTACCATTAGCTCTAAAGATTTTTGATCACAGTTTGTAATATGGGTACGTATTTTTATTCATGAAACATTTATTGTATATTACCATATTAATGGTAACGTATGTCGGTTCTCTCTACTTATGACGAAGTGACTCTAACGTCAGAACTTTCGCGCCAAAACTTTAATAATTATTTTAGGCGTTATTAAGCGTAATTTCAAGAAAACAAAAAATACGGAATTTCTATTTTTAAATTCTTCGTAACATATAAAAAATTCAAAAAAAGTTGGACGGGCCCATTATTAAAGAACAGCTTTATAATGAAAAATGCAATTTAAAATTCCTGAGCTATTTTACTGTCCAGTTAACAGTTTCTTCAGAAACACGTACTCCAGATTTTGAATACTACTGAACTAATAAATGCTTTCTTAATATTAGGTACGTTACTTAGCAACGATGAAAAAAGAAATTATTAGCTGTACTTTTTTTAACATCTCTGCTTATCTCAGATCACTTCAGATAAACTCAGGAATTCTTCTTCTTGACACAATAGATCTGAGTTGCTCTGAGTAAACTCTCTTTTTGATGCTACAAATAATATATTTTCTACATTATCCATTTTTCATTTATAAATAGTATCATAGGTCAGAAAATAAGTCAATAAATTTGACAGCTGGTACAGCAAATACTATCAGTAAAGAAGGAAATGATAAAATGGAATTAAACATGTTATTTTTGGACACATCACAACTCACTTCAGCTCAAATCAGTTATGTATTGAGTTTCAATTGGGTGAAAAAGAATACAGCTATTAGTTCAGTAATTTTCCAAATTTGTGGTTTATATGCTTTATCTGTTCCTGCCTGAAAATTCATGAATAGGCAATCCATTTTACTTTTCATAAGTGACTCGGTTTTAATTTTTTTTTTTGCTCTTACGTACTGTTATTTCGATTTAAGTACTAACAATTTTCTCGAAGTGGCTTGTGAAATGTATTTTATGTTGCCTATTTTTGAACTTTCAGGAGGGAACAGATAAAATGAGCAACATGTATATATGTAAAAAAAATTGATGTGGCCAACACCAAACCTCCCGCTATTTAATTTTTATTAATTTAAATACTTACATATTTATGGGTCGATTCTGTTCACATCTGTAAATCTTACAGACTACAGATCTGTAAATCTGTAAAACCCGGACAAAAACGCATCTTTTTTTGTTGATTAATATAAAATTATATATAAGAGTGCAGTTTTCGTTACGATTTTGTTCATTATTTACAAATTTACAGATATGTAAGATTTACAGAATCGACCCATTAGTTATTGCGGAAACTGTATTATGATCCATTTCATATAACTAAGGTTCTATTTACAATTTTATTTTTAAAACGTTACTGTTATTAATTTGAAATGATTAGTTCTTTGACAGTGCATTTATCTGTCAGTTACATACATTTAAGATATGAACTGTGTAACCAAGGAGATTTGCTTGTTTAAAGCGTAGGATCCGGAATTAAATTTATAGATAATTTTATGAATTTATTCATAAAATATATAGAAAAAGTATTAATGTAACTCTGTAGAAAATTAAATAATCTTTAATTTTTATAATAACATTAATCTCGAAAAAATAACATTTTAAGGTATTTTTCGAGGAAAAACTATTTTGAGCTTCTAGTAAAGAGCCATTTCCGGTTATCCGATTTACATCAAAATCTAATGGGCTCTTTCCATTACAGAAAAAGTTCGAAATACAAGGTTTCAAAATTTTCTGAATTATAGTATTTGAGTTAGAGTAAAGAATCCACACACACATACATACACACAGACATCATCGTGAAAATGTTAAAATTGGATTCTAGGGACCTTACAACGTGGTCATTTACCAAAGGGTAGTGGGAGGTAAAAAAAATTGTGTCTATTTGATGAAGGTCTAACTTTTTCTCATCTTACAGCTTCTTAAACATAAAATCGCGTACATGTAAGTACATGGCTGGTACCACAAGCCTTGGTATAACTCAAACGTTGTTTTAAGATGTGTCAAATTCAAATTTGAATATTTAATTTCAGCCTTATACTTAATGAACGATTTTTTTAAAAATATTTATTTGAATAAAAATTATGTTCTACTTTAATATCATATTTTGATAAATTTGATAGTATTAATTCTTAATATTAAATAATAAAATTTGATAATTCTTAAAACACCGTTTCAGTTAAAACTAGGCTTGTGGATTTTTAGCACGATCCCTATACCTCTCTTACCAAGGGTAGCGGGAGGTAAAAATTGAAAAATTGTGGGCGGACCTAAATTTTTAGCGAAATCCTGTATAAGTTGTGCAATAGGTAATATCTTCGAACAGATTCGACAAGAAATAAAATATGAAAAATAAAATATTTTTGAAGTAGTGGATGTCATTGCAAAAAGTAATTCAATTTCCTTTTATATATTTCATTTCCACAATGATATTTCAAAGGGAAGCGATACAATTTATGTTCTTATTACATTCTTTTGAATAGAAAATTGCTCTTTTATTATTTTTCTTTCATTGGTATTGAATAGTTCTTCCACTTACTAAAAAAAGTGAAATAATTTCACTGTGGTACAAATCCACCTGGGACGACTTCCCACTACATCAAAGTAGGCGGGGGTGCTGATTAAATTTAACAGGGCGAGCGGTATTAAGTGTTGTAGTGGCTACCGTGGCACCAGATGGTGCTGGAATCGTAAATGCTAAAGATTAGCCATGTCTTGTGTTGTCGTTGAAAGCAGGCCTTGGCCGGGAAATGATGTTGGTTTATGCCGGAATATTTGATGGCTCTTCAAATATTAAAGTGTATTGGAAATTTTATGACAGTAATGCAGTGAAGATGCGAGCATATGGATGGGGGATTTGGGAATTTGTCACAAATTTGAATATGATGTGGAATAAATTTGAACGTATTGTTGTATTTTAAATTTGTGTACATTACAGCAAAAGCATATTCTATTATGTATATTCTTTTGAATCTTTCGGTGTTTTACGAAATACCCATGCATATTATTTAAATGTTCTGTAATTATTTAAACATATGAAGAGGGTTTGATAAATTTTAGAAAACCATAGTTTTTAATCAGTGTTTATTTAAATTTAGATGTAAATTCTGCCCTCTAAATGATCAGAATGCAAACCGATATTACAATAGCGAAAAAACAGTGCAGGCACTCCACCCTATCGCTTGGCGATTGCATGACGTAAAAATGGCGTCACTCTAACATTTCGGTACTGCCATCCGTATCGCCTGGCGATCATATGACGTTAATTTTACGTCATGCGATTGCCAATTGCCAGGCGATACGGTGAACACCAGACAAAGGATAATTAGCGAGCAGGTGACTAGCATTGTTTTATATCATATAAAAGATGCGTTACTTTTTTTAAAACAGTCATTTGAAGTTTTTTTTCTAAAATAATCTATAAATGACTGACAGAGGAAAAACAATGCTCGTTAAATGATCAATACAAGTCGGCCAATATACGATACGAAACCTAACTTCCTCAGCCCTATTCATAGAACCTGTATTCCTTCGCTTGTCGTGCGGACTTTTAAGGTACGTGGTCTACATACTTATACCGTTTTCTGTAAGAATGTCGTTATACCATAAGGTATCGTTACAATGAAAAAGTTGTTAAATAACGATAATTTTCAAAAAGCGTATTCTGTAAAACCATTGTCGTTATATTGAAATCGTATTGTCGTTATTTTAAGTAGTTCGTGAACGATAAGGATTCACTTGTCGTTATTCAGTCCATTAATGTCAAATGTTAGCAAATGGAAGACTTAATTAACTTATTATTTATATTTGTGCAGGAAGAAATGGAAAATAGGTAACAAAACATTTATTCATGCATCAAATATATAATTAACAACCATAATTACATTTTAGAAGAAATGATTGTGGTCGTGAAAGTCTTTTATGAGATAATAGTAATCCATTTGATAATCGTTTTTTACAAATATTTTTTACTCAATAAAGAAATAAAATTAAAATAATAATGTTAATATTTTTTTGCAAAATGACATTACAATGACAATATAATTTTCAATAATAGCTACTAATTTTTCTAAAAAAAATTGGCTAAAGTCGTTGTGACAAACGGTATGAGGACGTTTAGGACGATATTACTTAGTGAATACAATTTTTACAAAACGTCGTTCAGGATCACATCGTTACATTTATAAATAACGATAGTTGTTATATAACGATATTTTTACAGAATAAGCCTGTAAATATTGCTTTATAACATTAGTTTTGATAAAAAAATATATAATGAGACATTCATAGTTATATGGAAATCGGAATCAATAAAGTATATATGTATGTAAACTGTTTACAGTTTTTTCACATGAAATAAAATGGTAATATTTACATTTTAAATCGTTGCAAAATTTTATAAATATACAAAATAAATGTTATTCGGGTAAAAATGGTAAAGTATGTTATTTATACGTAACAGTTAATCATAAAAAAAATTATAAAATAAAGCACTATAGAACGAAAAAATAAATACTATGAAAAAAATTAATGTCAAATTGGCCTGTGTCGTGGAATACGACCTCTACAATTCTTCAAACCATTTCATCTGATCATTAATAGTCTCGATTCGAAGTTTTTATTTAGATATGTAGAGACATGTCTACTTCTAAAATTAACAACAATAATAATAATA